>JAHZNI010000326.1:0-10824 GCA_027744415.1 Seira ritae
TGTGTACAGACAGATTATACGAAAGTAGTTTGGGTATCATGTAAAACCCTCATAATATGAACTTTAAAAACGTATTATAAACTTGCCAAAATATATACTTGTGTCCATAAGTAGGTTACGTATTTTTCTTGAAACGTCTTTTGATTTAAATAAATACGATATGTAATCAAGAGGGTTTTACTGGGCGTGTACCGGATGTTTTGGTACCGCTATACAATATATACTTATCTATATAGTTAAGAAATGATATAAAAATGAAGACATGTTACATGAACTTTTTGATCTGTAGAGGACGATCTCATGGATCAATAAAGACGTATTATTAAATTGAGCTTAATCTTTTTATCGATTTATTTCAGCATTAATTGCGTATAGAAAATATCTTCATGGGCTTTCACTTATATTTAGATTCGTTATCCTTCCAATTATATTGATAAAATATTATTCAAAAATATTCTCATGCATTATACTACTTGGAAAACAGGGCTTTCATTTAAACTAGTAATATACCATTAATTATCTTGGTGATCATCATTATTAACTTCACTATTCAATTGATATGGTTTGTTATTCTGACTCCAGAAGCATTCTGAATTTGCTTTCCATGTGGAATCTTGAGTGGAAGAATCATAAACCTCTTTTTTCCAGATTGGGACGGAAGCCTTCAAGGCATTTATTGCATAACTCACGGCATCCAAGGATTCTTGACGATGCTCCGAAGAAATCGCAACGAAAACGCTTGCTTCGGATACGGGTACTAATCCCAGCCTTGTTTAAACAAAATAAAATTGTTGAACGATTTGTTCATTGCATTTTCGATTTTCGTATCAATAAATAATTTAGTAAAATCATAGATGGAAAAAAGTCTCGGAATACAAATAATGTACTTCATAGTTCATTGAATCGATACCTGTGGTAAATGGCTATGTGCTCAACAGGCCATTTGTCTCGAATTAGCCCACATATCTTCTTCATTTCGTTTATGGCCATAGGCTCATAAGCTTCATATTCTAGTTGCACAACCTGAAGAAAACCCACAAGACACATTTTTGTATTACATTTTGTACATGCATGCATTCCTTATATGCACAATTCAATAACTCTACACAGCAATTCAAAAATTGCTAGTTGGAAAAAACAATGAAATGAAACTGAGAATTTCCTGAGGCTTTTTGTTACAATGCATGCATTTGCATTATTTGCCCATTTCATTTTAAATGAAAACTCACCTTCTTGTTCTCGAAATTATCTCGGGTGATTCCGATAAAAGTCGATATAGCACCACATTTTGGAGATGTGACAAGACTTAGAATTTCTTCGGTGTCAATTTTTGAAGAAACTAATTTTAGGTGATCCATGTTTCCCACTATTTCTCAATACTTAATTGGCACTTTGAGTCTTTTCTTTTTAAATTGAGGAGCGTCAATTTACTTTTAATTTCAACCAGAACTGATAGGAGGAATGACTGCTATTTCATCATTCGCTTTGAGGCTGACCAATTCATCAGAGTTAAAGTCCAAATAGTTTTGATTCCTAGCGAGAATCACACATTGTTCCAGCGGTTTCAACTCAGGAAAAGTTTCTAAAATGCTATTTAATATTTCCCTTGCTTTGTATGGCTTTTCAAGGAAATTAATGTTGCCTTCGCTCTGCCTCGTTTGCTCTCTGGCTTGAGCAAAAAATAAAATTCGAACAGGGACTGTATGAGCCATGGGAAATAAAATCTACAGTTTGAAATACTGCGACCATGTCAATCGCGAGCACATTCCAGACTGACCTGTTGTAAACTGGCTGGCTCATGTCTGGTCTGGTCTTTCAAGTTTTGAGATGGTAAAAAAATGTGTGCGACGATGACTAGTGAAGACTCTTCCCTTCAGCATGCAGCATGCTAAAAAACGATCACATGTAAGTTCTCAGATGACCATGAGAATCATATCCAAACACAATTGAACAGAAGAGGACTGATGTAACTACAGAGCATGACAATATGTGTAAGCTAGACCAGGACAATCAATATCTCCATTCTGAATAATCGTGTTATGTAGGGTTTGTTTGATGATGATGACGATGATAGTGCTCACAGCGTTGAGAGCTAGCACGCAACTTATCAAAAATGCCACTGCCACTATGCACAATGATTTTCAATTTTTCTCATGAAAACGTGTCACACAAAATGACCAAGTGACAAAAGGAAGCAAAAAACTAAATGCGACAAAAACTCCTTGTTGCTGCGTTAAAAACTTTGTATCATCATATCATCATCATTATCAATATCATGTTTTCCTTTTATACGGATAGCTTGCCGTATTGCACAGAACTACACAAGCTTTTTCCTTCTAAGAAACTTCTTGCCACTTGCTTGAATTTTAAAACAAAGAATAGGGCAATTAGATTTATTTCCCATTGTTTCAACAATGATAGGCCTACAATATGAAACAATTCGAGTGCATGATATTCTGACTTAGAATTTTGTATCAGTTTCAAATGCTAATATTGTTTGAGCGGAATTTGGTTTCACTTGAAACAAGAAACGTAGAGATATCCTGAACCGGTATTGTATTATACCGTAAATATATATATGAAGTTTAAAAATTTTCCTGATTATAATGACAGCCTGAGGAAGGAATTTTTAATTCAATATTTTATTTACAATCACAAAGAATAACATCCCAAATACAATACAATATATGTATGTACTTTCAAATCTACTCTATTTATAATGCTTAAACAACAAAATTAATAAAATGTTCATATTATTTATTTCATAGTTAACTTTATATTGTTTATATATTCATTTATAGGTACTTAATTACACTTAGCTTATGTAAAAACACTGCACTGGTATCAATCACTTCACTAGTTGAGACATTGAGATTACATGTTACCATATGAAAAGAGACCATTTATTTAACATAAACTAGAATTTCTTAATACCAACAAATATATGTATATCGAACACACTTCAAGTTCAAACTTGAACTAAACTTGAACTTGAACGGTTTCAACTTGAATTAAACAAACGTTGTGCAAAACAATGTATGAAAAAATATTAAATTCTTAACGAAGAATGGAAAAGATTATAAATTCCAAGATTATTTGAAACAAAGCAACGAAGGGAATACAGGGATGTATTCCCTTCGTTGCTTGGATTCAAATAATCTTGATAAATTCTTTCAAAATGATGTAGAAAAGCTATTTTAAATTTTACATATAAAATAGAGCACATAACAAGATCGTCAGAATGATTATAAAGATCAAAAAATAATACGGCATGAATGTTTCTGTAGCAGAGGATTGGAAATAATGAAAAACAAATAGGCCTGTAGTAAAAAGGTAAAACTAAAATTGGAATACCAAGATCTCATGCTGTTAAATAACATTTCGTGTATCATCCTTACTTAGTTAGAGTAGTACAATAGAACGAGCGAGTATCACTCCAAAGCGTAGTCAGAATTCATATATATATATTCACATTAGAAAAGTGAAACGCATATTATTTAATTGCGTTCGACAAAGAAATTATACGTTTCCAAAAATTAAGATAAATACTACCTAAGGTAAAGTGAATCATAAGCGTGTCTTGTGAACTCAGAGTTGTACACATAATACTTTAACTTCACTTTTGAAAAAAAAACTAGTGCTATTATAGAGGTAATTAATTCAGAATATATGTAAATGGCTTATTGCTCTCCAGTATTATAAAGCTCGTTCTTCGCAAACGTAGAACAGAACACTTTTGACTCCAACAAAGTTGCTGAATAACCGTTACCGGTACCACATAGTTTGGAGAGATCTTCTTCAGCTCTTTAAGAACATTACTTACATAAGCTTGATTTGCAGGTATTGTCACCTTCAGCAATTTTTTTCGAAGAGCAAAGTCTGAGTCTGAGCAAAAGCCATGTTATTTTTAAGAATGATCACGATAATCATCATTAACATTACACAAATCTATACAATATATCTATCGACCTACAGTTAAGTAATAACGCGGTAAAGTTTTCGTGTTATCTTTTCCTACTCTAAAAGAGAAACTTATTCCCTATAACATTTACTTGCGTAGGTAGAAAAATACATAGAATTTGATTAGTCAAAAATTTATCACCGAAGAATGAATTCCTTCCTTTCTTATTACTCGAATTCATCCTTACGTTCATAACACCATTATCGTGATTGCAGCTAGTAACGAAGAAGTAAGGAATTGATTTACGTTATCTGTGGCAAACACAAAGAATTTCACCAAATACCCACTGAAGACAAGTACAAGTTATTACTCTTTTCTGTTTTGTCTCCTGAAATCACAAACGTAATTACTTTTTATATTCACAATTACTTTCTCTGTATTCAAATTAAGTAAGCTGAAATAAGACTAAGAACAGTTCATCAACACACAGATCTGTATCACTTGAAACACATTTTTTAACTTCTCAATTTGGAGATAAAGCAGAAACAATAATAACAATAACTGAATTTTACTAGGCTTATATGCATAGCATTTATACTGAAGATCTGAGACTATCTTTGTATTGACTAAAATGTGCAATCAAATACATATTAGGTAAAGTTTGATTAGCAAGTTTCTGCCGGTGAAGCATTTGGAGGTTTCTTTGTACTGTTTAATTAAACTACGAAGGTACTACTTGTAACTTGTAAATGACGTTATGTAGCTTTAAGTAATCTACATATATGTATATACATACCCATCTCTCCGATGTCAAACCTTAACACTTAAAATTCTTAATCAATCTAAACATATATTGGCTTTGCTTAAGGAGAGTTTGTTTATCAAAAAAATAAGTAAGATAATATACATACCCATCTCTCCGATGTCAAACCTTAACACTTAAAATTCTTAATCAATCTAAACATATATTGGCTTTGCTTAAGGAGAGTTTGTTTATAAAAAAAATAAGTAAGATATCATTAAAAGAAATCGATAACGTCATAGTCATAATACAGGCTAAAGACGGAGCATTTTTGACACAAGAAGAAACTTATCAACTGGGTTCGCCTGACTCTTCCAGTAACAACAATTGTGCTGGTTATGTAGGAATCAACATGAATGGCAGAATGGTCCTTGAATGAGTGATGTTAAGATGAATGAATGAATGTGAGTTAGATGTTGAGCAGCAGATGAGAAATGACGTAGAATTTTGTAATGGCTTCATATTTAACAAGAACCTTGACTGTTGCTGCTACTGCTTAACCGCCTCATCACCCTGTTTTTTTTCAAAATGTGCATTTTCTTTGACAAATATTTAAAAATGAATGAGCAAAGCTGGAATGGGAACCAATGCGTCACTAACTAATAATAATAATAAGCATAAATGTAGCATTAAAGCGAACAGAGAATCATAATGCTCACATATTTTTGTTAAGCCTCCACGCTCCACCCACGTAACGCAATAGAGTGTGGGGATTCAATGTGTTTTGGCGAACCGTTATTGGTCGTTGCGCGTTAGTTACATCCTGAGTTGACAGGATGTTCTTCAGTTCTTTGTCCCACCACCATACGATCCTGCTTTGCATAGTATACCTATGAAATCAAATTATAATTAAAAAGCGGAAGAAAAACATGGGAATACGCAATCAATTTAGTAAAATCACTCTTAATCGTAAAAAGTAAAACTAAGGGTATTACGTAAATTCAGAAACTGATTCTGGGACCATTTCGTAACTAGATAAGCCTGTCTTCAAATTGAAATAGTATTTTCTATTAGAGGATCGGCTAAGGTCCATTGTCCATGGATCTAAATGTAATAATATAACAAGTTAAAAATAAAAAAAATTAACTACGCCAAAAATTTTTTAAGGTAAACTGAACTTAAGTGGTTCAACTATGTAACCTTTTGTGATCTTTAAAAACATGATTCCAGCTGGACGCATGAATGGCAAGGTTTCGTCCGTGTGGTCGACTGGACACACGAGGTGAGTGTTTGGTCCACAGCCAGTAATTACTTTGTTCTCCAGTCTACAATTACAATAAACAATGTTTAATATTTAGAATTCAATACATATGTACACTGACTTGGACGTAATATGAATGTAGGAAGAAACTAGTATACTAACTTTTCAAAAACGTCCGCAATGTTTTCCATTCGAACCGGAACTTTAGCCCGTACGGCACACAAGGCGGGGTTGCTAGACTTGTTCATTGATTTAGCAAATTTGACACATACCTCATGCCTAAAGAGATAATTGACGGAATAGAATTAAAAACTAGATTGCGTTTTATAAATTGGGCTATGAAAATGGTCCAACGCCGAACCTAGAGGTGTAGTGCAGTCCCCGGATATCACTACCTCCAAGAATCATCGCATCGATGATGTGGAACGTTTTTACTAACTTTTGGCACGGTTTTGACCCGTGAATCTCATCCACAAATTCGCCATAAACAAGAGTATCTTTACATAGCTCAAGCTGCTCAACAATGTGGGACCAGCCGGATTTACTGTAGCGATACGTTCTTCCACCACCCAAGGCTGTAAATGAACAAGCAAACTATGATACCATAACCATATTTATTTTTATGTTTGTATAAGTATGGGGTTTTAGACAATAGTACTGTATGTAAATATAGTAGTTCAAATAAATATTAGTTAAGATACAATCATACACAAATAAAAGCCCTTGTTATTTTCGTTAGGCATTCCTTCGATAACAACAATACGCCAATCGAATGGGGAGCGAATATATGCCTCCAGATTATGCTCGGCTAAACAGAATTCTTGACATCCAAAGAAGTCTAAACACGAGAAAATTACATTATAGGACACAGATACACATCACAACATTACTCAGAAAAGTTAGAGAAAATATTTAGTACCTTCAGATTGCGATCCAAGAAACTTTTGTACCACCCCCTTTGGGTCTAACATTGCGACCTTGCCCACGCCCTTCTCAGGGACCTTCCAATACTCAAAACACCTCTTACGAACAACTTCTTGACGTGGGTCTTCTAGATTTGGGTTGCGACTAAATACCACCATCCGTTTCAAGGATTCAATTTGCTGAGCAGCAATTCTGAAATATTGTATAAACAAAGATTGATCCTAGTATAAACAGAGTATAAAACAACAAATATAATTATAATTGAAAGGAATTTGTACTAACCTGTTATTACTTCCTATCATGTATTCATAGAACTGCGTGCTTTTCTTTATTTCACTGAGAGGTACAAGCTCCAGAATGTCATCATCCAAATTGCCAGCACAAGTCCAATCCCACATTATTTGATGAATTGACCCCAAATACATAGCAACCTCTTCAGTGGCTTCCTAAAGCACAGTGAGGAAGTAAAGCAAATCAAATTACTGGGCTTAAATTAAAAGTGCACTTTGCAAGTAAAAATTCTGTTTACCTGGTCTTACCACCCACAAAGCCAGCAAACACTGAGAAAGATATATTTGAGCACTCATGGTCTCCTGCATTTCTTTATTATCAACATCAAAACCCTGCATTCGAAAGTCACATATTAAACAAATTAAAATTAGTGTTCGTCTCAAATCAGAACATAATGTCCAGATGTAAAATCCTCAAAATTAAAAGCGGTATATATGGTATTCAAAAGGTCAAGACATAAAACATACCCCATCGGCCATCAAAAGGTGCGCGCCTCGGGTGTCCGTGCTCTTGGACACAAATTCGATGAAAGAGGTAACATTTTTGGGGTTATAGACATTACCATCCTTTGCAGGGCCTATTTTTATAAAATAAAATAGTAATTAATATGCGTATGGCTTTAACCAGCGCAAAAACTTCTTGTGCTAAATATCTGAAATTAAATCAGAATCAGACTCACCATAAAATGGTTCAAAACTTTCGGGACTTCCCATATAAAACGACTTAACATCGAAATCCAACTTTCCTTTGAGCGTCATTCCAAACCCTTTAGCGCCCCATCTTCTCTTGAACAAAATGTATCTTTAAATGAACGGAAAAGGTTTAATTAATTAACGAATAATTGCAACACAACGTGTTAATAATTTAAGGAAAAGTATTTACTCGCTGAATCCTCCTGGTCCCGCACAAATATCGGCAAAATAAAATAACTCGTTAGGGCTGACGAAAGCCTGCTTGTCTGACGTATTATTTGTTGGCTGTGTCACAGCAAACGACAACGCTGCGTCTAAACTTGCCATTTTAAGTCCAGCTCTTGACACAAACGGCCCTTTTCCAGTTTTTTCAAATGGATTACAACGCGTCCTCAACTGGAGATATTGGTAATCATTCAATACGTTGAAACACTGCTTTAGAGCTAGTAGCTGTTTGAGAATTATGGGATCGATAAAATTTGTTTCATTCCTGATGGTTGTTTTCTTTGGTCCGATCTTTCTTGATTTACTGAGTACATGCTCCTTAAAGGGTTGCTCGAGAAGAACTGGTGGGATCCATTTGATGTCTTCTTCAACCTGAACTTCCTATTTTTAGGCACAAACAATCACATTAATTAATTAATTATGCAATATCAGGACACTGGTTAATTATGACCAGAATGAATAACAAGCTTACACTTGAAAAATCCACGGCTTTATCATCAACAATGATGCCAGCTTTGTTCAAGATGTCTTGCAACTTTTCGAGAGCACTTGGGGAGATTTCCTTTTCAGTCATCAATTGACCAAGACCTTTGGTTTTGTCGAAGCCCATTTTCCTCTACACAAGAAGAGAAATCAAATTATTCAAATTAAAATTAAAATCTTGATGTGACAACTTACAATTAGATTAGAAATACAAAAAAGGACAAATGTACCATTATTTCAGTCGCGGACGACTTGTCGGTAATCATTGAGTAGTCCGAGCTCAAAGCTTTTGGCAAGTTGTTGTTTTCAGAAACTTTGTTTTCCAGCTTCTTCACGTCGATTCCCAATTTTTGCTGAAAAATTAAAATTATAACTTTAACAGAAGGAAAATTAACACGAACTAATTACATAGGTAGTTAGAGTCAGGAACATAAAAATTATTAGTAAAGAAATTAATTATTAGCACTTACAATAGAATTAGCCGCAGAAGGTCGGAACGCTAGTCCGAGACCCTTATCCCCGTGATTGTTATTCTCAGTGGTATTGACCTTCTTCGGAACGCATTCGCCATTTACCGACCTGTCACGTGAGGATGAAGAGATATATTTTATGACGCCCATCCCATTAAGACCTTGCATGGCACTAGATGTCGAGGATGCTCCACCGAGCTTCTTACAGTCGACTTCATCTCTACTGCTTCGGGATTCGTTTCGTGGACGTTTACTACGCTTGAAGTTTAAGGCGGATTCAGATTCATCCCCCGAGTCAGACTCGTCACCTGAACAAATATAAATTATACAAATCAGATGTTTTATTATAGAGAGTTTCAAATAAAATTAGTATAAATGGAATGGAATCCGTCATCAGTTCTTTACTTTCGTATCGTCGCATTTTGATGAGCAGGTATTCTTATTGCCAAATGCTTTAAACCAACTTAAGACAGGGAAAGGTAGCTGGCCATTATTATTTGCTCTGCGACAATAAGACCGCCAACCGCAACCCCGTCGACGATCCTTAATTCTTCCTTTGCGACTACCATTGATGATAGAAGTGCTAAACAAGAGCTAAATCAACGCTCTTTTTTGTTCTTTAACAAAATAATCACAGCTATGGCCTACTTTCTATTAATACTATTTACATTAACAATGATACTCATTTATTTCAACTCTTTTCGATTTGAGATTCGATGTTAAGCCCCCTTTCATAAGACCTTCTATAAAGGCTTTCTGAAATAGGCGTAAAGAACTAAATTCTTCAATGTTCAAAAAGCTACTGAACTTTAATGATTAAAGGACTTTCTGACTAGATTTTTTATTACTGGTATAAACACGACAATTTATTTACTTTTCCGAGGATTTTGGTAAATTGGTCACACGGTTAATTATTTGAGCGGAATGAGCGAGTAGCCTTTTTAAGCGCTTTTCTTCTGTTCTTATCCAATCCACATGCACTCAAACCTAATAATAATGCTGCTGATCTAAAGCTGAATGCACAAAGTAAACAATAACAAACAAAAAATGTGATTTGAGAGATGATTCGATTTGTGTGAAAAGGAACGAAACCCAAAATGCATTTTATTATAGGGTTTATGAATGCACTTCTCCAAAAAGTAATCTGGTTCTTGGTAATGTATTTAGCATTAGCATTACAAGTACACATAGACTAGGAGATACATTGAATGAACCTCTCTAAATGATTTAGTGGATTCGGGGCAAAGGGAGACATAATATTACATGTATGAGATAGGTAGTGATAGAAAGATAGGTACTTTGCTTATGCTGACGTTGATTTTTGACGCGTGTGTCGTCGGTCGCTGTCGTACTTTGTTCTGCTCTGCATTCAGTGCATTCTGCTTCTGCATCAGCATTGCTTTTTGACTTTCAGCCTTCCAGTGTCTATAGGTTACATGCGCGTTCATGTTTTACGTAACTTTCTCCAGAGTCTTTTGAGACGCTTTTTGGGTGAAAGTTAGGTACCGATCCGATCCCCTAAATTCCATCTAATTTCATGCACTTCTTCAGCCGGTTTGTAAAAGTGACGTAGTTGTTGCTACTTTGAAGACAAAATTTAATGTGACAATTAATCTAACAATAAAATGTCCATAAATGCTCCATAAATTTTTTATAAACCATATTCTGGCATTCTGAAAGCACATTTCATTTGGATGACTAAGATCTGCTGCAGTCTTTGCCATTAAATTAGAGTATTATGGCAGCAGCGGTCCCACCAATTACACCCAGACCTCGTCGAGTATCCGCCACAGTCCGAGAAGGCCCCAAAGCTGAAAATCGTTCTTCCAAAGAAT
>JAHZNI010000327.1:0-14369 GCA_027744415.1 Seira ritae
AGGACTTCCTCGGAAAAGTAATTTCTCCAAAAATATGCATGTACTACAACTACATATTACACATAGATATGTACCTACCATTTCCATCACCGCCGACTGGCTGACCATGAGTTAGTTAATGGACTATAGAAACTACGAAAATAAACATTCATTCCTCTTTGTGCTATTTTGAGTAGAGTGAAAGTGAAGTGAATTGATTTATATCCTGCGCCATTTACGCGGATTTAACTTTTCCCTTCCGTAATAATGGAGAGTGTTTCTTGCAACAAAATACTATTTCAGAGTGAACAACAAAGCGACTTGTCTTCCATTGGAAAGTAGACACCTAGACATTTTCAGGAAAATTATAGGGGGCTAGACTAGAGGATATATATATTTACATGACAAAATCCTACTCTCCGTTTTCCCTTATACATTATAGTTTATTGCGCATTCACAAAAAACCTGACCTACCAGAGTTTCAAACGCTCAAATTTCATTCTTCTACCGGAGAAGGTTGAAGCTATAACGGAATACATACTTTCACCATTTTTCACTCTCGTGCATACTTTCTCCCCGCTTTTGTGTGTTTCACTGATCTCCTGCATATTTTTGCAATCCATCTTTTCATTGTAACTGGCACTACACTGGAATTTCGTTTGCGTAAATAAAGTCTGTTATTTTTGCATTTTACTTTTACAGTCCCTCTGAGTGAGTTCCAAGGAACCCATCCATTTTTTATCTGTGAAGACGACACATGAGAGAGCTTTTTCCTTTTTTACAATGCCATTCCTATTCCCTTCACTGGGATCTACGAGTAAAAATACCTTTGCATAAACATTTCATTCGTTTCATAGAACGCATCGCATTTAGGCCCGCTGCTTTTTCCTAAAAATAAAACACCAGGAATGGATTGGAACAACGTTTTAAAATTCACTACGTATCCTGTTGTTACCCTTCATTCTTTCGCGAGCTTTACCACAAACAATGTACAATATATTGTGAACGTGAACTAGAAAACTATAGAGAAAGATCAGGTTCGGGCATTTTTTTTGGTGAAGTGGTTTGGTTTGGTTCTTGATAAAAAGAGAGGAAACTAAAAATGGAAAAGAAAATATCTAATGCATTCTTGGAATGAGATAATTCCATTTTATTGCTTTTAGTCGGTAGCACAATCTCTATTTTCGTATATTTTTTCTCCTTTCTTTAACTTCGATTCTGGAGAATCGAGATACTTAAAATTATGTCTGGAAAGGAAGCACTTCGTCTTTGTCTGGTTAATTCCATTTCATTCAATTGCAAATTGTTGGGATGTGAAATTGGAAATCGAAGTAATTTTCAGACGCCTGATGATTGCTGAAATAACGTGGGTCATACTACAGTCATTTTTTTAAGGAATGTAATGCTATGCAATTTTTTATGATTAAGATTTCATGTTATTATGTGAGGTGCTTCATCAAATGAATTATCAAAGTACGTCGGTCTTTCAAACTTTACTTTTTCAATTACGTCCAAGGATAATAAACTTTTCAAATTCATTTTAACAGATCACATGATTGAATTATGTGCACATGGGACTTTCTATCAAATGTTTCCTTATTCATAAAATGGATTTTCCAAATCAGCGTAAAATCAGCTTACTTGCTTAAATATTCATGATTTATTACAGAAAACTCGAGTATCTAATTTCTGAGAAGCCAGCTTTGTCCCAGTGAGAGCTAAAGCTGAATCAAGGCTTCTTTTCATCATTACCTGGAAGTCTGTAATGATATTTATTTCTGAAAGCGACAAAATAAAGTTTCTTCATTAACTTCTTAAAGAAAAGAAGAAGTAAGTCTGAACTGAAGTATTTCTCATTCCATTAGAGTCCTTTTGAACTTGTTCCTGGGAAAAGGTGATGATGATGACAACCAGAGAACATGCGGCCACAACACAATTCAAACTATATCTAGTTTCCTATTATATTGCAGAAAGTTTCAAAGTTAACTTCACAAAGAATCAATTTTCCTTTCACCAGGACTTCCTCGGAAAAGTAATTTCTCCAAAAATATGCATGTACTACAACTACATATTACACATAGATATGTACCTACCATTTCCATCACCGCCGACTGGCTGACCATGAGTTAGTTAATGGACTATAGAAACTACGAAAATAAACATTCATTCCTCTTTGTGCTATTTTGAGTAGAGTGAAAGTGAAGTGAATTGATTTATATCCTGCGCCATTTACGCGGATTTAACTTTTCCCTTCCGTAATAATGGAGAGTGTTNTTAGTTAATGGACTATAGAAACTACGAAAATAAACTTTTGGCTTTCACGATAAATGTACAATTTCCTCCGCCAACTTTCCTATTTTCGCCATTTTTCTTTGAAAATCATACATATTGTATTTAATTTATGCGACGTAGTAATATGAATTCCAATAAGCTCGTTGTCGCATGTCGCATACGACTTTCCAAAAACAAGTTCTATGCACGTGGGGTATTGAAGAAATGAGTAGGACACCGGAATTTGGACCTCCTCAGGAATTCTAGCTAGATAGACAGAAACACTTTATATTTTCATTCTCCCAGACTTCCTCTGATTTCAGGCGAAAATATTAACATAGCATTTCCTATGTACACTTGGATACATGTACACATTATTTTCTACGTGATAGTGCACAAAGCACTTTCTCCAAGAAAAAGCTAATCTGAAATCGTTGTCGGCATCTCGTGAAGGAGGCATGTGTAAAGAACTTGAAACACTTCTAGATAAGTGACTACCCAAGCATGACATTCTTGGCATGACTTTTGTTCTATAAAAATTGTTGTGTAGTCATTCAGTCTGCCCGTTGCTGTCCGCCCTTCTGAGGAACAATAATACATAAAAGACTTCATCTTTTAGGCACTCAAGTTACAGTTCGAGGAAATGAACGATACCATGAACAGCCAAAACGAGACGAAATATATGTATGTATTTTTATTCGAATTCCACCATTTGCAATGGGAACACAACTGTTGAGCCATTTCCCATCTTCTAAAATAATAAATATGCACATGACGGTTTCGTGTATCTCCCAATTCCTGAAATTATTATGTGCCATGCATTTTATGCATTTGATGTTCATCCCTTGTTCCTCGTAACATGAATGTTATATCCTTGCCTTGGCCGCAATGCGATAATTCCGGACTTCCTCAGAACTAATTTTACAGGCCCTGATGTTTTCCCCGAGTGTGCTAAAAAAGTTTGGAACTAAAAGAGTTTTTTCTCGGGAAATCATAAAGATGAAGTGGAGCACTAAAGAATACTTTTATAACATGAATTTAGCGTAATAAAAAGAGAGTTCGTGTTGAAAAAGTCAGGGGGAATACATAACTTCATAAAGAGCTACTTTATATGCAGCAGCCCCCAAGCCACGCATGCATGAAGATAACGAAAGGAAAAACAATTTTAAGCAATTTCTCAGTAAATAACTTTAATATCAAAATGCAAATAAAACCTTTCGACTGCCTCTTCTTCTCCTTGTGTATGATGATTGCGTCCGTTCTAGGTCTAGGATCACCGGGGCTGGGGCTGTTTGGTTGCCTGCTGCGAGAAGAGAGAAATGAAGTGTTGGTCTCACATGGTTGGTTACTCCATCGCTAAAGTTGCAACAACACTTTTAGACTTCTCGAGTCGAGACCAGCAGACTGCTTGGCGACTTTTTCCTGGGAAAATGGTCGACAGGAAGTTGGTTCTACGCAAGAGGAATTTGTTAAAGCATTGAAACAACCTTTACATATATAATTGAGTGAATACGGTGTAATGTACGAGTTACTTCTGACATTATCGCACCTAGAAAATCTACATCTGCCGTGTTTCCCATGATCCTGATCCTGTAGACTATATAAATATAATGTACTCTGCAATTATCGTTTCACCCTGACATATTGTAAGACCAGAGAGGTTCCGTGAATAGCTACTGCTATTGTCAGTGGTTTGCTTCAGAAAGTTTTTTTTTGCATGTGACGTGTGATTCCAAAATCAGTTCAAGGAACTCCGCATGTTCCCACCCATGCAGTTTTCTCGGGAAATGATAAAATAAATATACATAGAAGCTTGCTTGCACTCGTGAGTGATGGCTTTTTTTAGAGAGTGTCATGTCAGACATCGTGGCGATGGTGGATTCTATTAGAGTAAAAAACGAACGTGAACGTGTCAGTATAATTCATCTAAGATATTTTCTCTTTCTTGAAGTTCATGGAGCGTCATGTGCTTCAAACGGGTAGAATTTCCAGGAAAGCTATACATATAACGATGTCGATTTCACTCCGAATTTCATATTTAATTTAGCATAAACATGCGAGAAATAGGAGGAGATGGCATAGGGATTACTGATGACGTCTATCCAGTATATTTATTTGGAGAGGATAATTTCATAATTTATAATGCCTTTGCATTTTTAGTTTCATAAATGTCTAGCGTCTATCAGACCACTGTGATAAATCAGTCATTATTATCCGTTCGGAGGAGTTTATGAAGTGATGCATGATTAAACGGGAAAAAATTGGCACACCATTGCCGTACCAGTAAATAATGGTTGTATTTCACGCATCATTTGCCCAGAATAGCTTACAAGGACTTTCTCTAAAAAGCTGATTATTGTGCTTTCTTTTTCACCATAAATTCATGTTTTGTTTGCCATTTACAGTTTGTTTACGGATTACAAAACAAATTGATGAGTGTGGTTTCGTATTCAAGGTAAATGAAAATGAAAGAAATATGCAATGTGCTAAATGCAAATACAAATATACACAGAACTGCTTTTCCCTGCTTTTCCCCAACTAATTCTTAGCCAGAATTCGTGTCAAAGACATTCCTACTTTTGAAAAAACAAACCACCACTTTCGTGGTAGCCGCTCTTTCAATTTGTTTCTATGTTGTAATACCATTACAGAGTAAACTAAAGTTGTTTTGTAATACGTATGTAGATAGCTCCTAATCACATTATGATTTAACGCTTTAAGTATATTGTACTACTTATTTTCGATGGGCCTGTTCTATGTAATGTGTATAATATATTGATTTATTTCCAATAATGTATATTGTTTGGAATGCTAAAACAAGCCACATTGTACCTAGTAATCATAAATACGTCAGTAAAGTAATTGAATCGAATAACTGCCTTGGATTCCTTTTAATCCTGACCTTTCTTCATGTGCGCTATTAATTGAGCTGTCATGTCATCCTTGAACGCAAGACAAAACGCATTTCGAAAATTCGTTTTCGCTACCTTCCTTTTAGCTCTAAATGCTCCGGATGTTTAGATCAAGGCCATGGCACACACACTTCGACTCAAACAACTTACCCAGCGACCCTATATATATCTTCCCGTCCTATTACAAAGTCAAGTCAGTGGAAACAAATGCACTTGATCTAATAGTTTTTGGTCGTTTCACGCTGCACAGACGGTTATTACCGGGTTTCCAACTGCGAGCTTGACTGCTACTGTTGACTTCGACTCCCGCATCTATTTGCGTGGTGCCAGTGCCAGTGCATGGCCGGAAGATATTTTTATGCGTATGTGTAGAGTGTAGAGCATATTATGCAAGGAGAAATCTCCTTTCTCACAGATATAGCGATTCTTAGAATTTTCTTTGTTTTTCAAATGATAAATGTTGGTGTTGGTTTGCAATTTGCAAAGATATTAGAAATGCAAACCTTTGGCATTTGCACATATCGATGAACTTGTTAGTAAACTATACATACGCAGCTTCATTAAGCAAGGCCATCAGGCCATGGCTGTCTTTGCAGTTTCAACAAAAATATAACTTTTCCTTGTTGTTTTTTCTCAAAACAATATAAAAATCAATCGAAGGACGTTCATCAGGTTTTCAGGGAAAATGCGAAGAATTTTTCCAATAGAATTTAGAAGAAATAATTTCATCAGAAAAAATGTTCCAATTCAGTAAGTTGTTTGTTTCTTGTATGTAATTGAAACTTTTATTTTCCGTCCTGTCTTGCATTTCCCTTTTCCAGCTGAACGCATTAGGATGTCGAATATTTACTGGAATTGCACGACAAACACCTAATTGTACCTAGTTGTTTTACTAAGAACATACCCCGCTCACGTCATCAGAACTAATTCCTCGAAATCTACCATCTAAATTTTTCCTTTCCTTTTATACGAGAAATTTTCCTCTCTTCCAGTTTTTGCCTCGCCACTTGCATGCATTCCCCCGTCGAATCCTACACCATACCAGTCCAGCACGTTTGCCAATGTCACCATCACCAGTCACCAAGCAGTCTCTCCCCTACTATTACTAATAATGAATGAGTAATGGTATTTGAGAAAAGTTTTTTTTGTGGATTCGCTGCATTGGAATTTCCAGTGACATGACAGCTGAATTGAATTCGAACCAGCCTGAGTCTAGCTGGCTGCTTGAGTATATTGGATTTCAACGAATTGGCTAGATGCTAGATTGCTTTTTCTCCTTTTAAAGAACTGGAATTCGGGACAGAGCATGGCGTGGCGTGGCTTGTTGGTGAGGGGAAAGCAAAGCTGCATCAAATGAATACTTTGAATTTGTTTAGTCTTGTTCTTTGAATCATCTCTATGTAAATTACTAATTGAGTTGTAAATAGGCTTAGTTCCTGCGGGATTCTAAAAATTAAGCACTTTATTTTCGCTCTATAAAGCCTTTGATTGTGTATTAATGTACGTTGACTTGTAGGCATGCATTATTCATTAATTTCTTCCACTGCCTTGGTTCGTTCCCCTGAAATAATTTGTTATTTATAAATTCAACGAATTTGATCAAAAGAAGTTCCTAATTTTGAAAGTACTACATACTCAAGGCAAGACGTCTTCAACCGCAAATGTCATGTGAAACATTTCATTCTCCATGTACTTCATTTCCCACGAGTTTCCGCTGCCATAAAGACTAAAAGTATTGGTTCGTTGAAAAGTAAATTAGAGTGGTTACTATATTTAGCTCAAAATACTCGTAAAAACGGCTTTGACGACTTCTTGGAAAAGTAAATAGCACATAAAGACTCCCAGTTATATAAGCGCTCCTCCAAACCAAGTCTGGAGGGATAGATAAAAAATATATGAGGGAAGGAAAAAATATCTGCAAAACTTTAATGCAACCAGTAGATTTGAAACTACAAACTTCTAGAAGATTAGGTAGCTTTCACAGAAATCAGATTTTTTACTTTGACGTAAACAAAACAAATAACTCCTACTTTCGCCATGCCATGTTGTTATGAATTAACTTAAATAATTTGGACCGAATTAAACGGAAAAGACACAAGAAACATGATTTAATACTCTCGTCTCAAGGGAAAACGATCCATGCTCTATCTCTATTTTGAACGCGGCTTTGTTTTGGACTGAATTGTTTTGTTTAGCGTAAACATAGGACTTTTTCCTTGAATTTGTGTTGTCATTCTGCATCCCACTCACGATTTATCGAAATAGTAAGGAAGGAATGATAGTAAAGGATCTCCTGTTCCCCTTTAATCATCTCAATTTCCTCTACTGGAGGTAATCATTATAATGCAAAAATTACTCTAGAGAGAACCCATGTATTCTGCTGATGAAAATCCGGAGAATTTCATTCATTGCTGGATGTAATACTGGGTCGACATTGACCTGATTGGAGTTGTGAAGAGTTTGAAGGAAGTTGAGAACTTTCAATTTTACTATCCTTTATAACGACCTACAGGAATTCCCAACGACCCCGCAGCCGTGCAAGACTGCTAAAATGGAACACAGAGAACCCTCTTGAGAAGCTGATATGCTTTGTGTTGTTTGTGCTCCTTACCAAGCCATGTAGGTAAAGTTATGTTCCTATGTTCATTTGCTTTTGAACCAAGTTACGCAATTGTGAATTCTCATTCCACCAAAATAGGATTCCTATTTTGTATGCCATCTCATCACTCCCATTCCATTTCATCATCTTCATATGTCAGGAAAAGTTTATGGTTTACATGTTCTCAAAACCCTACGGAAAGAGAAAGTCTATCTCTTTTGTGTCCTCCTCCGTCCTTCTCCATCATCCTTTCGACTTACGCACGAGCTTTTTCCGGGAAGATTTTTGCTGAGTTATGCATCATCCTTGATTGTTTGCCTTGGCTTGATGGAATTTTTTTTAAGTTGTTTAGTATCGCAAAATCCACTCCACAGTTTAATTTCGAGCGGATAAAGTTCCAAGCCCACATTTGAGCTCTTTGTCATACCTCAACTGAAAAGAAATAAGTTGAATGAAGTCAACTCGTTTGGCATAGAGAGAGGAGCGAAATCCGCATCATCTTTATCAAACACGTAGTCATAGTCTGTGTGCAAGTAAAAGATTAGAGCTTGACTCCGACTCTGCTCCACCATACCCCATTTCCGACAAAGCCAAACGGAAAACCGGGCTCGCCCAACTAACAAATCCGCGATATGAGAAGAGGAAAAAATCTGGGTGAAGCGTAAGCAAAACTTTTACTTATGTAAGTAGATTTACGAGAGGGAAAAGGAAGATACGATATCTGCTCTGCTCCATCCAAGCAACTTACTGATCTCATCTATTTCATGTGGCGCAACTCGGTCCCGTCTTTCCCATTCTTACTCCTTTTCATTCCATTTTTTGGTCCTCTCTTCTCTTGTCTAGTTTGTTCATCTAATAACATTCGCGTTCCTGGAATTTTGAGTCGATAATACACACTCCTCACGATTCCTCATACTTTTTTTCTTTAAATCACGAGAAATTGGATTTTGGAGGAGAATGGTCTGGCGAGACTGGTCATAGAATATTGCTCGAGAGAGGGGAAACTTTTCTCCTCGTTTTTTCTTCGGGCGCAAGATAAAGTTTTGCCTTGGAAAAGTAATAAAATTTGCGTTCTCCGCTTGAATCATAAACTAGAAGGGTAATAGTGATATTCTGCATCTGATGTGATGTAACTCTGAGTCATCTTCTTCATTCATCATATTTCATAACCAAAAATAGACGTCCCACCGAATATAAACTTCGTTAGTTTGTCTTGTTACATCCTTGCAGGGAAAGTGGTAAGGAAAAGTCTTTATGACTTCGGGCAACACATTTTGAGGCCAGACGATAGCCTTTGGTGCTTAGCCAATCTAATTTTTTTCACTTTATGATCGTGCACAGACTACAATTTACAATATAGGAACCACATATTGTAAAATGGTAGTCTGTGGTGATAGTGTCCTATTTTCTGAGGCGCTTTAGTGCCAAGAAGATGTCGATTGTCATGTCATGTCGCGTTTCCCTGTTCGGGTCTACTTGACAGGAAAGTTGAAAACTTACCAAAATTAGGTGCCAATAGTATCAAAACACGACTTACCAAGGCTTCTCATCCCCACTGTAAGAAATAAATCCTTTTGGAAGTTTGACTAACACCAACAAATCCTTTCTAAGAAGATCTGAATAAGGAAGACTTACTATTTTCACTATTTTACCTCTATGTATTTTCAACAAATAATCCAAGGAAACTCCAATATTTCCAAAACAGAATTATAATAATTATCCATTACAAAATCCCTCGACTTTCAAGTGAAGGTGACCCTGACCTGTAACACTATGAAAATATGTTGCGTTAGGTTCTTATTTAGGTACCATAAGTTTTACGCAACCACTCTTCTCCGAAAAAAGTAATTCGAGTGAAAGCAATTCAACAGCTGAATAAAAATTATAGGGATAATGCATAGACTATATACCTCATAAAATTTTCACCAGGACAGAAGACAGATTTTCATGTTTGTATTGCATCCCATAAATTATAGAAGAATGAAGCGAGAAAGGAAAACTTTTCCATTCATAGTGTTTGCATAACCAGCGGGAGAAGAAATATATGTAGTAATTGTGTCGATGATGAAGAAACTGCGTAGTACTTTCCCATCCCAGCTACTGCTTACTTAGTGCATCTTCTGAGAATGGAAAAGTTTGTTCATTGAATGGAAGCACCTACTTTATTATCGATATGAAAACATGATATGAAAACAGGCATTAATATAATATTGACTTCGTCAAAGAACGATGTTATTGACTAAAAACTCCGTGAAGCAATTGGTTTTCTAAAGCCTTTCCATGAATCAAACCGCCTATTTGTTTTTTTAGGTTTCTTGGAAAAACCAAGTGCTGGAAAATAATGTACTCATCTTGCAAAATAATGATAATTAAATAGAATTAGGATGGAATGGCATTATTACTTTTATCAGGAAATGGTTTGTGGTTTGCCTAAATATTTAATCAGGATTATATTTGGGTGAAGAAGGTCGGGAATTGGAAATGAAATGTTTTCTCCAGTAGCTACTTATTGTACATGAACTTTGGTTTGCGCGAGAATCGTGTGGTGAAAGTTCGCAAATGGTGGTGTTATGAACTAGAAACGCTAGAAAGTCCCTATTTGGCCTATCTAGGTATGTTGAAATCATCACTGCACGGATTTCATTTCCAATTTTCGATTTCCCATCAGTAAAGTCACGAAGGAAAACGCACTGAACTATCATACTCATATCCTTTCGTCCTTCTATTTTACTCAGTCAACTCTGTTGTGATTTTGCAAAATTTATTCTCCCATTTCGCTGCGGTAAGAATTGCATAATATTATGATGGTGGTGGTAATAGTGATATGACACGTAATGCATGTGTATATGCATCAGTTGAGTTAATAAAATTGCTAGCTTTCCAATATCTGTAAACATACCTACTAGTTTTCTTGGAACTGTGGGAGATTATTTGTTGGCAAGAATGAGACTACCAAATCCAATCTGATATGAGTTAGATTCCTTGTTTGAACTAGCGTCATTTGTTTTCTTACTTCTTTAGAAATCCGAATAAACATGACAAACTAAACTAGTTTTGCATCTTCCATCTCATCTCTCTGGATCCTTCCGCTCCCATCTTGTGAGGGAAAACTTTTTATGAGAGGTCCAATTTTAGATCTAATTTCTATGCTAAAGAGGGCTTTAAAGTTTGTTTGAGTATCGCTTACCAAGAAAAAGATGGGGAATTAGAAGGACTGAAATTAATCCCTAAGCGCTTGTGAGTTCCATTGCATAAATAAAGTTAAATTAAGGAAATAAAATGTAGGTATTAGAAAAGTTCTAGATATGTAATCCTCATTTCATTCAGTCTAGGTTATGTTTTTAGGTCAATTATGTAAACAAAAAAGATCACGTCTGCTCCCTTACCACAATATAAATATTTCGTATGCATGCAAATACCATGTAGATCTCCTCCACAGCTGCAAATTTTTGTTTGCGGAGGGACTGGAATTCGCAAAAAATTGTGAATGGAGGATGAGGATTGTGAAAGCAAGTGAAAATTTACGAAATTGCTTTACGCGGAAACCCCTACGCAGTAGTAGTCTAGCCTATGCAGTACTATAGTCATATAGGTTCCGAATAAGTAGACCTTTAAATTACCGTCACATATGGATATTTACTACACTATGATGCCGAGATGAGATAAGCAAGTAAACACCATCATCATTTTTCATCAAGTCATCGCCAAACAGCATGTTCCCCGGTAGTTTATTGCTCCATTAAAGTTCGCCAGATGTTTACATTTGTGATTCTGACACCTCGAATTTCTTGTTTGGTGACCTCCACCTAAAAATAAGCGAAATTGATTTTTTTGACCATCGGGCCAACCTACTACTGACTACGTTGAAATCATTCAGTTTACTCGTCCTCAAGGTTTCTGAGAAATAATGCGAAACATACATACATGTTACATGACGATGATCATCAATGGGAAATGACAAAATATGCCTTGCATAAAAAGTTTCTTTGAAATTCTACCCTGTATTTTACTTATAGACTTATGCAGAATCAAGATGAGTCATGCGTTTATTTTCGATTTATTCATTTCCTCCTACCCTACCTACCTATGTACCTACTGCTCAGGGTACCATTTCTTTAGGATCACCCTCACTCCACACTCCACTACTTGCTTTTAAATCGTCATCTACTACTATTAACTGGGATGATCGCTTCATACATAAATGTGGTGAGGTAAGCAATTAAATAAAATATAGGGATGCGAATGACTTCAGAATGTCTTCCACAGAAAATGCAAATAATGAAGAAGTTGGAATCATTTAGCTGGAGTTAGAGT
Organism: Seira ritae; assembly: GCA_027744415.1. Classification (NCBI taxonomy): domain Eukaryota; kingdom Metazoa; phylum Arthropoda; class Collembola; order Entomobryomorpha; family Entomobryidae; genus Seira; species Seira ritae. The sequence goes on from JAHZNI010000327.1 coordinate 12,076, forward strand.
TACTCATTGTCCGCCTAACACGCTTGGTTATGTCAACTTAATCAGTAGAAGTAAGAAAGACGTTCGAGCTTCAGACTTCACGAAATTATTATAGTAGGTAGCACAGCAGCATTCGTTGAAATAATGCATTAATTAAAAGGAAGCAAACAAAATGAATTCCTTGTTATAAGGCTACCTCTCTTCACAAAAGTTGTTTATGCTGCTGCCACCGTGAGTTAAAATTTAGTGAGGATCCCAATCTCTCCCAATGAAAAGTAGATGCTGCGAAAGTATCAATTAGCACTCTAGTTAGTTAATTACACATGAAGTGAACTGCCTCAATCTGAGAAAAAATATCTTCAAAATACACCTGAACATCGGGATAGATTTCATTCACCTGATGAATGATGTTAATAACAGATTTCTCCCCCTCCGTGTATAAAACAACAGCACTTGAAGCGATAAATTTTCCTTTGAAAAACAATCTCTCCCCTTCTTCCTGCCTGTATTTTTGTGAGATTTTCAGGAAAAAGTTTACGGCCTGCTGACGCTTTATTACAGAGCAAATTATAGCTAGCCCCGCTTTCCTGGCAGGTAGTAATTAGCCTGTCTACCTGAATCTTTCAACTCATGCCAATGCCAGCAGAGTCAGAGTCCAGAGTGGAAGTATCGCGTAGGCTCTGGCTCTAGGCTGGCTCATGTGTTGGGTTTCTCATCTTAAAGCAGGATCTTCAAATATGGGTTTCTTTGACGAGCCTTCAAGGGCGACTTCATGAGAAAATAAAAATTCATTCCACTTTGCTCAGCAGATTTGCTTATTTGTTTTAGCACATTAGAATTGAGTCCAGCATGAAATTATAGTCTGAACCTGCTGGAAACAAATTTCTGCTGGATATCTCAGTTTCCCAATTAAACTTTGTCCAGCAGAGGAATGTTAGGTAACACATCAAGTAAGAAATACTCACATTTTTCTACTTTGTGCTCAGTAAAATTAAGCATAAACAACGAACAACGTGCTATAAAAATGTGTACAGGAACCCGGATTAGGGCGACATGTCTTGCCTGGTAAGAAAACCTTAATGATACCCTGAATAATACATAACGATTGCGATGACAAGATTTCCAAGAAGTGGTTATCAGATATCTTCCGAGAATTGAAAATTGTTCAAGTCTACCAAGTACGAAAAGGAAAATGGTCATGCGACATCGCGTGTCAAGGATTTTCATAGACAACCTCTTTCAAACATTTCCTTTTGTATGAGCATGTCTCGGAATTATGATTTAAAGTATTTTATGAAATAGTATAGCGTCACCGCAGGTTAGATAGATGGATAGATGTCGGTTCGAGGAATGTATTTGAAAGAAGGGAAACGCTAGTGGATGGGAAGGATATTACACAAGTACTAAGTAAAATTTCATTGGAACTTGGCTTTAAAAGGTGTAGTAATGAAGAAAGTAGTTTTGAATATTTTAAGAGCAGATCATTTACACAACGGAGAAGAATGAAACGCAAGTACTTATTGTACGAAAAAAAATTCAACTAGAACCAGACTGCTGGACGACTTCCTCAATTAATGCCCTGAAGCTGCTCAAAGACCTCCTCCAAGTGAAAATGTCATTCCATTTCACGCTATAGATTTTTCAAGCCAAATCAAGTTATGACAAGCAAATTATGATTTGTAAATACCGCAATCCATCAAATGAGAGTTTCTAGGAATGGGCCATTTTTCCGCCATGACTATAGCATTTGCACCTACCTAATGCTGTAAGCGTAAGCTGTAGCTTCGTGAGAGAAATTGACCAAGGTGGTTTTGGGGTTGTATTTCTAAGCTTGGCCAACATATAGTGAGTGAGATTATTGTTTCGTTTTGCAAACCCAGACCATGTCAAATTCTGGGATTTTGTAGAAACGGATAATAAAAAATATTATTACAGATGTATAACCATCATCAAGCGTCATACTTAATTTTGTAGTTCAACTAATTTAGTATTTTGGTATAATTTGCGAATAAAGTGAAACAACAACTACAATTCAAGTCTGAGCTATGCGTATTGTTTTGTTATCAAGGTATTTTTAGTAACTTGTTCGAAATGTTATTTGGATGCAAAAGTACATGTCATTTTGCAAAAAGTAGTTGAAACTATGACCTTTAGAGCCTATTAGAATCAGAATTGATTCTCATGTGTTTGCCTTTTCAGTCCGTCTGTCGCTGGACACGATTTAGCTCGATAGGAATAAGATATTGAGGTGAAATTTGCTACACATAGAGGGTGGGCCTTTCGCACAAAGCCTATTGAATTTCAGCCCAAACCGA
>JAHZNI010000329.1:0-12976 GCA_027744415.1 Seira ritae
GAATAGCACTTTGAAGAACTTCACACGACTAACGACATACACTAGTGAATTGCCTTTTTGCATAGGTATTTTCATTCTATAAAATTAATTTGTGGAAATTAGACCTAGTAAATCTTAGTAAATGTGCTTTCAAGACCCTTTTCTCATTTCATTTCATCATAGTTTGTAGTATGTATTGGAACCTCCGATTATAAGCTCATGAGAACGAGAAGGCGTCAATTCGCTTATACATAAAACCTTACTTTGCTTCCGCGTTCATGCTGACCCTTTTAATGCGTTGGTCTGATTATTTTTTTTTTCATTTTTATAGATAAAATTGGTGAATTGATTACATTTTTATTTTTAGTACTTCATTCGGACAAGTTTACCAAAACGTGTCGCCTTTTGTATCAACCCTGTATCCTCCAGGGCAGAGCTAAAGCATGATCTGGTGTTGGGATAGACAGACATGTATGCGGCAGTGGCAGTGGTAACGCTCTATTTTCCTTTGATGTTCTTTTAATATGAATCTTCTGAGGATTCAGAGTACTTTGATGATATGATGATGCATTTCACATCGATAATATTTTTTCCAAACTCCCCAATCTCCACTTTCACTTCAAAGTAGGTAGATACAGTTGTAGATATAAAAAACATGACAACTTTCCCTTGAAAAAATTTGGGTTCAGTTCTTTTGAACTTGTCACCAGCCACATTTGCCCCTATTCAAAGGCAACAGTCGTTTTTGGATCATGATCACGACGACATGACATCAAGGACAAAGTGTCGAAGGCTGATGTATGAATGTAATGTGGTGCAAAAAATTGGTATCAATACATTTTTTTACGATTTGACAAGGCACTTGACTAAACCGAATCTGGATAATGGCATTGACACCATCGCCAGCTCTTTCTGCCTTTTTTAACGTTCGCAGTTTTCTCATCCCATCACAAAGACTTGTGTCGAGAGGATAAAAAACAACATGCAGTTTGTTTTTTCCTTAGACCTGGCTGGATGATGAGAAAACAACGCTTTGAAATATTCAACAGCCTCGCAGTCGACAACACATCAGCTCGGGAGTCACAAAAAATTTGTCTTCTTTTCTATGAAGGGATATCAGAGTGAAATATGAGTTGAAAGCAAAGAAGGAGAACTAGAGTGATGGCATTTGCACAGCACGAGCTAGAAGGGAAAAAAACTTGCTTCTCCTTCTTCGTCGGCTCCATCGGCTTTCCCTCTGGTTTATGTACTCTGGGGAGGAACACAGTTTTCGAGAAACAGTTTCAAACTCAAACGAGGGAACAAGTTTTTCTTTCCTTGAAGAAATGAAATGAATGTGCAGACAAAAATATGTCACTTGATTCAAAAGCGAATATAGTGGATGAAGCTAAGGAGCCACCCTGGGAATCATATATTTTTTTACTCCTGAACAAGTTGACTTTCTTTAGTCAAGTGCAACCGAACTGAACTCGTTGATGACTATCGAAAGCAATGTTGATTGTGATGTGATGTGGAATACCAGTTGGGTCGAGTTGAGTCTCCAGTTTTGAGAGTCAACTTGAACTTGTTCTTTATCTCTTCTTTCTTCTCATCTTCATCCGGGTTTGATCCCACTGGATTTATAAAAAAAAGAGCAACAACATATCATTATTCAGTGTTCAGTGGATTGTTAAATGCGATGCACTATTGCCATTCCATAGGATTCGAATTCGAATGTGCAATGAATGGTGACTCAGCAAGTAATGCAATATTCTCTCGCTGAGCTCGACTCGTTTCAAGAGAGTAATTTACAAGAAATGGAATGTCAAAGTGGGAGAAAATTTGCTCTCGAGAGTAGACAGTATGGCTTCTTTCCGAAGGAGCAGCTCACCAGAGCGAAGCCAAAGCCCAAACCAAGCCTCTCTGGTAGACAATCACCTCATCATAGTAGTAGTCATTTTTTCTCTCTCCTCAAGTGATATTCAAGAATTCCACTGAACTTTTTGTAAACCCCTAAAAGAATCAAGGAGACTATATCGTCTGGCGTGGCGTGGCATGGCACTGACTGTCATTATAGAAGCGCATTAGAAAACAATGTTTGAAAAATAAAATGCACGAAAAAAAATCTCAGAGATCGAATCTGAGAGAATTGTATTCCACATTCCTCGAAGAGAATGAGAGAGGAAGAGCGATAGACGGAATGAATGGGAAAATATTTATTATGTGCATGCTATTACTATTATTATCATTGCCTCTACGTGTCTGCTTAACTTAAGTGGAGGGAAATGGCTGTATGCATTGTTTTCCCTACTTTTGTTGTTTATGGTCATCCATCGCATCGCACCACTACCATCCAATCGAGTCAGAGTGTGAAAATGGAATGTTGAGCGATTTGAGTATGCACGCATAAGCAGAAAAGTGGAATTGTATTGTAGTGCATTGTTTCTTTATTGCCTAAAATACAAAACTGGAAAAAGAGAAAGAACTGAAAGTTTTCGCCTTCCGATGGCTCCACAAGTTTACATTTTCTGTTCTTTCTAACATAACAGCTCATACGTATTACAAATCACGCCTCAGCTTCTGATTCAAAGTCAATTCATTCTGCACAATCGATTTTTTTTGTTTTACTCTGGAAAAAAGTTTTGAAAGAATTTTTATTTGCGTGGAGATGGAGAATGAATTTTATGGCACTGTTGGGTTGTGTTGCTGTCTGGAGAAGTATTCCCAAAACTCAAAAGATAGGGAATGAGCCCTTCTATGTGTTTCTATATAGACAGTATATGTACGTAGAGTTCTGCCGTGGAATATGAATGCTTCCCTTGACATTTCACCAGAAAGTAGAGAAGGTATAGAAAGGGAAAAAATAAGACTTGGATAAGTTTGAGATCAGCCTTTCTCACTCTGAGGAAAGCATGTGAGGGTGGATTTATTGGATAAAAAAGTGGATAGTTGATATGAAGTCACGTGGTTTTTGGTTTCGTATAGCTGTCCGCGATAAAAACAAAAGTCAGAGGGAAAGTTTTTTCCAAGACTAGTGTTCGGCTTTAGTCTTCAAGAAAACACATAAATTTAAATGCAGCTTAACGAAAAGTTTTAAGCTTAAGTTTTAAGGATTATATTTGGGATAGAATTTTCTTTAAAAATCTGGAACTTTGATAAATATTTTTTGAACTACAAAAAGTTGAATAATTCAAAATAGTAAATTGACAGACGCGTGGTTTTAGGATGCCAATGCTGATTCCTCTGTCTGACATTCCGTATTCGCAACCGATTAGATGAATTGTTCTGGAAACAGTCAGTCAGTAAAGCAGGTTCATGGGATAGCTATAGCTGGCAAATTAAAATTGGGTTTCATGATTGCTAAATATAATTGGAAACTCAGTGGTAACGCCAACGCATTATTTATTCATTTGTAAAAAAACATGCTTCGGCTGAAGTGTGATCTATCGAACCCTGTCGCCTTTGATTGTACTCTCAAACGCGCTTTTGAAATTAGAATAGTTTTACAAACTTCGAAAAAATTCTCATCATTTATCTACAAAAAAATGGTATAAGTAGCGATCAACTAGTTTCTAGTAACGCGCCTTTGAAATTAGAATAGTTTTACAAACTTCGAAAAAATTCTCATCATTTATCTACAAAAAAATGGTATAAGTAGCGATCAACTAGTTTCTAGTTTCACTATGTAATATCAGCTCACTTCCTCCTTAACCTACTTTCCCCAAAATGGAATGATCATTTTATTTTCCCTTTGTTTTTTTCCTCTAAAAGAAAAGTTTGTCGATTTCATTTTGGATGAACGGAACAATTTCAGATAGGTTCTTTGTTTTTTTTGCAGCTCGTCATGAAAATTGGAGGTAGATTTTATTCACTAGGGATGAGTTCGAGTTCAATAAGAACATCGGAATGGGTTCGGAGAAAGTGAAATAGGGTCATCAGAAGCAGCATCAACATCATTTCTAGAAATACTTACATACATATATACGATCCGATAGATCACTCATGATAAAAGTTAGAATCTGACACGACACAAAAACGTAGAAATTGTGTAGGTAAGTAAACCTTAGCATTTTATGGAATGCTTTTACAGAATTGATGTTTTTTATTGTTTTTACTCAAATAAGAAACTTTCTTTGAAAGAAAGGTAATGGGAAGTAAGGATGGTACTTAAGCTTAAACCAAGTCGACGAGGTTATATTCATGTTTTTGTATAGGTATACCTATGCCTTTCTTTCCCACAGAATAGTTCACATTTCCCAGGAGCATTAAAATAGCTGAGGAACTTATATTGAATCCTATTGAAAAGGAGCTCAAGAGTTTTTTTTCTCTTGTTTCAGCAAAAGCGAGATGAAAAGGGGAAGCCGGAGACGTATTTATGTAGCAAGCAAACATTTTTATTTATTGAAGGAAACTGACACTGACTTTGTTCGAGCTGTGATGAAATACGTAGGAGTTTGGCTTAGGAAGAGGAAGAAAAAGTATCGAAAAGACTTTCAGCAGAGCTGATACTTCCCACTGTGTAGGGCAAGGTGAAAGGAATACCAAGACATGAGTAAACATTGCTTTCGTCAAGTTTCTCGGGATATTATATCTTTTTTCATAAGTTCATAAAGTAATAGAACTTCGGAAAGCGAATTTCCATCTATACCTCTGTTGGAATTCAAAAATAGATTCAGTTGGCGTTACAAGGCCGAAATAGGACAGGTTGGTACAAAATTTGATTCTGTATTTTTATGTAGACGATTTAATTTTATTTTAATTTAAGAGTAATTTAATCGATTGAAAAAATAGAGACGATCTTCAAGGGGTTCCTCTCTTTACGGTCCCACTCAATTTATTTTTGCTCTATTTTTTGCTGGTACTTTCACAGCACGCACCATGGGGCTCAGAAGTACCTGCCGAAAAAAACTATATATTACTTTTTATTGAAAGCTATTTAGGAAGACAAGTCAGCAGACAAAAGTAAATTCATGCTGAAAGCTGAAGGAAGGTATTAGGAATAAGCTTCACTTCGTCTTCCTCTTCTTTCCTCCACTGGATGCGGATGGATAGATGGATGGATTGAATTGGAATCGCAAGAGGAATAAGGAATAGGCTTTTGTTTTTTATTCAAGTGAAGCTCACATTCACATCCTCCGCCGATCTCTGTTTGATTGATTGATCAAGAAAGGAAAAACAAAGGATGGGAAGAAGACCATGAGCAGCTGTTGTGTACCTCTCTGTCTACCTCCTTTTATTCCTCTAACTCTTCTGTAAAAAAAGAAGATCTTTAGCTGAGCCTGGCTTGGGCCACGTCTGCATGCGTATTCAATCAAAAAGAACTTTTCTCGTTCAAGCCATCCAACATTCACTCACTCACTCACATTTGTATTCATTCAATGAGAAAAAGAATGGCAATGGAAAATCCCTTTCTTCTATTTTCTTTTCGCGGTTCTTGACTTGCTAATAAAATACGCAAGTAGGTATATGAACTAAACTTAAGGGGAGAAGTTTCAGCCTTCCTAGCAATCCAAATCAAATGAAGGATTTTCCCATTCTCTTAAACTCTGTATCAGTGAAAGCATGTAAGCTTAAGACGAAATAAAAATTCGTTAAAGGTAGGGAAATAAAAATGTTATTTTTTCATCTTCCATTCCTCCCTGTCTCGAAGAAAAAAAAACTTAACCCTGTGTCAGTGAAAGCATGTAAGCTCAAGACGAAATAAAAATTCGTTAAAGGTAGGGAAATAAAAATGTTATTTTTTCATCTTCCATTCCTCCATGTCTCGAAGAAAAAAAATTCACTGGAAAGTGAAATGTCCAGAGTTCATTTTAAAACAAGGAAAACTTCATTTTTCATTTTTTATGAACTCCACTCCAACGATTTTGGTGAAACACCAGATTTATACTGCTACATACTTGGAGAAAAGATATTATTTTACCGTGGGAAAATTCCTTCAGTCCAGAGACCAAGTCCAGAGTTGGACTCTAGTGTCTTTCAGTCGTAAAGGTTTTTCTCATTCCACTTTTTCAATTCGTCAAGTAATCATTCCGGGAATGCTAGTAAAAGGTTAAAATAGCCAAAGCGATGTCGTATGTCCCCAGTCTCACTCTTCTAGTTTATGTTTAGTAAGACACATTAAATATGTAATAGCGAATAGCGATACTGGGAGCGGGGGCAGTGTTCCCTTAAAATCTACCAAATGTTTTATTAGCCAAGTCCTCCTGGAATGACATGAAGGGAAAATGGAGACTGAGTAGTGTCATTACTCGATCCACACTCTCCATTACAATTTTTATGATATCATCTTCAACATCATCATCAACTTTCGAGTGTGTGCTGCTTATGTGGCTTGTATCACACACATCGCATAGTCCCACAAAAATATATTATGCGTACCTAGGCCAGGCTCCGAGTTCGTGCTGAACTGAAGACGAATGACGATCATCAAATCATCTTCTAAGTGCACTACTTATACACGGAAGATTTACCACCGCACGGTCTTCTTCTAGTAGGACCTTAGAAAGTCTCTCAAAGTTTTTCCCCTGAAACTTAACTTGTCGTCTCAAAAGCGTTTTTTTCTGGCATACTCAAAAAACACTTAAGATGCCTATTCCTAACTATCTAATGCGGAGATGGTAGTATGTAGTCCTATCGTGGTCGATGAAATGATATGATATGATGATCATGATCATCATCATGATATCATGTTAATGCTCATGTTTCTTGGTGTCGCTGTTACTGTTTTCCTCTCCCACTTTAAAAAATACAATGCATTTTGTCAAGTTTATATGAATGAATACTATAGCACAATAAGCAGTACTATAGTACAAGTACATAATATGCAATTTTGCCTTGAAAGTAAAATGCGCTCTTCAGGGAAGTGGTAGTAGTAGCCAAAGCCAAGCCCAGGCTAGAGCCAGAGCCCACGCAAAAGGCACTCAAGTTTCTCTTTAAAAATTCTCCATTCCATCTCATCTCATCATGCATGGTCGTTGCCTTCATGATTCTCGTCAAATTCAAAACTTTTGTTTTTTTCTTCATGGGACAAAAGGCACCAGGGCTGAAGTAAAGCTCTCAAGAAATTTCTCCTTATCCATTTTCTAACTCTCTTGAGATGCAAGAGAAGAAAAAAAACTATATTTTTGGAGTTTTCCGTTCTCCGTATCCCTGTGAAAACCACGAATAAAAAGAAGAAGAAGCTAAAACTTGAAAAAAGAGCAAGAGGAGGGAATGGGAATACATTTTCGGGAAAGTTTTTTTCATACTTGACAGAAAGAAAAGGCTTCTTTAAGTTTTTCCTTGACTTTTTAGTGTCATCACGAGAGAGAATATGTGTAAGAATGGCGATTTCTTTTTTTTAGAGTTGCTCCAGCTTTTTAAATGATCATCATACACGATAACGATGATGATTATTGCTGTTGACGAGTAGGAATGGGAAATGATGGCAATATGGCTATTGTAGAGTGAATATATTTCTCTCTCTCTCTCTCTCTTCTTGTGCTTTATGGATCATGACGTGGTGATGTGAAGGATGATACTTTGAAAACTTTTTTTTCTTAAGTTACTCTTCTCTCTCTCTCAAGTCATGTCAGTGAGATGTTCCGACTAAATTGTTATGTGCTTCTTAAATGAAGTTGAACTGGGAAACGAGAATGACTACTAACATTTCCATTACTATTATTTCTTCCCTGTCTGTGTGAAGTCAAGAAACGAACAAAAAGTTATTTACGAGCGCCTCAAATGAGTGGCGACAATTCTACAACATTTTTCCAAAAATTTTGAGCTTTTTAAATTATCAAAATCATTCCTTGTCAGATTAAGTGCTTAACTTTTTTGGCAAAAGGATAGAAGATGAGGCATATTATATCAGGTTTCGCCCAAAAAGTAGAAAAAAGCCTTTTTTCTGAGGGTATGATTCATAGAAGCTATTCTTTTTTTCTCTTAAGTAATATAAATTATGATGAGGGACACACGTACCCGAGAAGAATTTATGATGACTAGAGAACAGGTTAAGGAAATGAAATGGCTAGGATTGCGAATATAATATTCCCATCTTCTTTTGCCATTTTTAAATGCAAATCCCATTTGGAGTAGTTGGGCTCGAGAGTTCGAGTCAAAGCTGTTCGATCAAAATGCGGTCATCATATCATTAGACTCGGGAGATGTGACTTCTCTTTACCCATTTATTTTGCCTTAGAATGTGAAAAATTTCTCTGAAATACGTATAGCAGGCAGCAGAAGAGTAAAGCCGTTTGACTCAAGCCATAGATCATCATTTTGTCAAAAAAAAACGAAGAAATCAGGAGGAATGTGAAGCCATTGTATTTGCATAACTTCGAGAGATCCTTTTGCGAGGGGTCGTTCTCAAAGTAGCGAAAAAGTCAAGGATATTGTTTTCCTTCATATGAATGTAGTGATCCTCTTTCTACGAATTCTGCAACGTTCTCTACATCCGCACCCCGTAAATTCTCCCCTTGTCATAAATCCAATTTCTACAGAGGAATATATATTTTTTCTACAGAGAAAATCGACATTTATTTTGCATAACCCTATTTTCTCCTGCCCACAATACTTTCACAATTTTTGGAGACAGACGCCTTCCGTACCATTCGTCTTATTTCAGTCAATAATGATCTCGTTTTGCTTTCTTTTATTTCCTTTTCTCCTTGAAAAAAGAGCGGTACTACAACATACATACGACGATTCCAACCAACTTTTTTGTGTGTTCCTTTCTTCCCTGGAATGAAATAAAAAGGAATTTTATTGACTTGTCTCGTTGCGCCTTCTTCTATCCCCAATACTACTCCTCTTCATTGGACCGTATGTCCCCTGTCTTTTAAAAGTACTTTACTTTGAACCTCGAATTCAAAAGAACAAAAACTTTTTTTTCACATTTTTAGCATAATGCCACGCAATAAAAATAAGTTTTATATACTTTTTTGTGCAGTAGAACACGTTCTACCAGGTCTGAGCTGAGTTGGCCTCGATTTTATATAAAATTTTATTTTTTTCATGTTCCCCTCTCCAAATCGGGGTGTTCTTGTGTGCATTCAGCCTAGCCCCACCACTCTTGGACTCGATATCAAGATTTCTGAAACAATGAGTTGTGTCGCATGGATGGATGGATCACTGGATCAGCAAGGACGATTCACCCACCCGATAGTTCCATATTGTCGTGTGGGGAAGGGTTTTGGAATAAGCCCATAAGCAATATGCAAACTGTCCCTCTATTTTCTTCCCTATGATTTCCCAAAATATGATGGGGTTCAGCTTACTGATGCAAAACGGAATAATAATACACTGCGATTTCCTAAAGAAAAATGGGAGAAATGACAAGTGTGCATTTCTCCATTGTGCAAATGCTACCACCACTACCACTGACTACTTTTCTTCTTAAATTCATAGCCTTCCCAACAAAGGCAACAGAACATGACACTTTCGCGAAAACTTTTGTAGGGCTTCGAAAAAAATGTGAAAGTGCGAAAGAAAAGAGAAAACCGTAAAAAAATTTACACGTCTAAAAAAGACTCCTTCAAAGAATAAAACTTCTTTCATGGTGTCATTCATGGAGTACGTCCCTCTGAAGAAAAAAATATCCATTTTTTTTCTAGTAGAGTTGAAATGCAAGGAAAGAAAAGGCAGCATAGCATGGGACTTGCATTTCAGTCTACACATCTGCATCAGGAATGAGGGAGGTAACTACAGTGAAAATAACCACTTGAAAGTTAGAAGGAGACATTATTACACATTTTTTTGCATAGAATGAAAACTGCTCCACTTTTGTTCCCATCACTTATGCGATGACGACTACAATGTAAAAATCTACTTTTCCGGGTAGACTACGTGCTTGTCACTTGAAATAGAATGCGATGAAGGAGACGAAAAGTCAAGATGTGGAAAAGCTGAGTTGAGAAAGCGAATTTAACGGATTTTTTCCTCTTCTAGTGGAATATTATTATGATAAAAAAAATTGTGCAAAAAAACCTCTTTACACCACCAGTGAAAATTATACAAGGGAAAGGAGTCACGGAAGGCACGCCGACGACGAGAACGACAGGGCGAGGAAAAGGAAAGATGTGAAAATGAAATGAATTTTTATAACTTTATACGGTTCACTAGGAAGACCATGCATACGTACTACTTACTACATTCACAATATAAATTTTTTCATAATGATTAGGTTTCTCAAAAAAAAAAGGACTCATTAACGCGAGGAGAAACTTCTGTTCAGACGAGAGGAGTTTTTTTTATTCGAGAATGAGAACCATACTATATATACCATACGCCACGAAATAAACGGGACATTTCGGCTTGAGAGTGAAACAAGAGAATGGGACAATTTATCTTGGTACACTTTAATGGACACGTTTTAGATATGAAAATGGATGTGCAGTAGGCTTACACACGTAGATACATAATGCAAGGGAAAAGAGGTATCAATGTATCTACCTTAAATTCGGTTTGTCTTCTAAATGGATAACTTATATGCATTCATTTCATTCATGCCTAGCAAAGCCACACAAAAACGGGAAAGAGTTCGACGAGTGAGTACGGGAAAAATTTGAGAGTTAAAAAAACGTTTTGTAACTCATGTCCAGGATGATGATGATGGTGGTGGTGGTATAAAACAACAAGAAAAGAGTGAATAGGGAGTGGAATATGATGATAATGTAAAGATGTGTTGTAATGTGATAACATTTTATAGCTTTTTATTTCCTTGGGCTCTTGGACTCCACTTCGGTTGGCTCGACGCTTGAAAAAATAGCGTTTCGAATCTGAAGCTAAAAAACACGTCCACTAATTAATGTTGATGTAAAAAAGGCTCGTTCGGGGAAAATGTGAATGTGGAAGTGAGAGGTACAATGAATCGGATATAAATGAATGTAATTATGCAGGAGAATGCTCAGAGTGTCGATTATAATCGTTGTTGAGTGGGAAAGGGATTAAAGTATACTTTCCGGTTGAGTTGATTTGAAGAAGAAAAAAGAGTTGCTTGCTCAGATCTCAGATGGAATCACGTCGAGAAAACTTTGGAAGAAAAGTTTTCGATTTCAAGTGTTTCACTTCATTTGAAATGAGGAATGTTATATGATTACGACAACTGTAAAGGAGTTGAGGGAAATGGGATGTGATTGCGATAGGATAGGATACTTGATGCTTAATTAGCATAATTAAAACAATGTTATTGAAGTTAGGCTTAAATTACGAGAATGTGATCTCGCTCGATTATTTTCAAATGTTGAAGAAGTTGAGGAAGTATTAATAAGTGACCTGGAACTTTTTCAAGTCTATAAAAGTTTTATTCTTCGTTACTTACCCGTGAAAAGTTGATCCCGTCTTGGATGATATGATCCCTTAATTGACTTCTGAAAATGAGATTGTTCGAGCTAGGCGCATTACCACGAATAACACTAGCACTGTTAGCACTGATAGCACCGGTGCCGTTATCTGCCCCAGTAATATTATCAGGAGGACTATGAAATAATAACGCACCCGGAGTGGAATTATTCACACTGTTTGGTGTTTGGTAATTAACGTGATTATTTTTGCTAGAAGAGGGATGCCGACTCCTCACACCACCACCTCCACCACCACCACTGCTAGAATGATGAGGTGTGCAATGCGCCGAGGCAGGGGGTTGCGGTGACACTGACTCATAGAAAGGCTCATCGTCTTGGGGTATCTGGAGATGATTTCAGGCGAGAACAAGAGATATGCGAATCGTGGGCCTCTCCGCCTCCGGCAAACAGTCCACAATCACAAGTACACTGCTGATCAAAATAGGGAGGGGGAAGAGCTCGGCTATGGATATTATTGTTGTGATTTGTGTTGGCAGAGCCAGCGCTTGAGGAGGGAGCACAAGCTCTCTGTGCACTCAGAATAAGATCGAAATCAGTGCATTCTGAGTAATCCCCATTGTCATCATTTTCATGATGGTCATGAATGTCATCCGCAGTGAGGAAATCTCTTCCTGGAGGTATATGATGGGGAAGTGTCCTTCTGCCCAAGAGAAGTAGGGAGGGAGGTTGCTGAGCTTGATGCTCGAAGCCATTATTTCTCTGCTGCTGCTGCTGTTGATGATGGTGGTGGATCAATTCATTGAAAGCATTTTGATGGAAAAATGATGACGCGGATGGGGACGACGTTGATGTAGGAGAATGTGGCTGCTGCTGCTGTAAATGATATCTTGTTCTTATCTCCTGAAGCTCCACTTCTTCCTGATGATGATGTTGATGCGCCCACGTGCCTCCGCCGTTATTACCTCCAAGCCTACTTGAAGGTCTTGATGGGAAGCCCTGAAACTCCGGAATTTTTCTTCTTGTTGGAGATAACGCTTTAAGGAATGAACTAGCCTGTGCTCCAACTCCAACAGAAGCACCGGATTTCGCGGAGAGAGTGAAATGCTGTTGTTGTTGCTGCTGCTGCTGTTGCCTCAACTCATTCTGGAGTTGGCGAACCGCTTGCAGCAAACAGATCCTCTCACGGAGCTCCACTATCCCGATCGCATTCAAGTCTGACTCTCCAATCTTCGTGCACAGTTCCAGATCTTCGTAGCCGTTCTCCAGGAACTTGTCAAAGAGATGAGTGAGGCCGAGATCGTCCAGCCAAGTGAACACTTGTCGCTGGTGATGTTGTTGCTGCTGCTGTTGGTGCAAAGTGCTTGTTCCTCCAGCAGAAGCAGATGCCACCGAAGCAGACATATTTGAACCGGAGGACAATGGAAAAATAAAAAAAGCGAGACAAATTATACCAAAAGTGTGTACCGCTATTTACACCAAAATCTATATCGTAATGATGATACTGATGATGATCCAGCCGTTGAATTCTCGACAATTCTCATAATTTCGTTCAAATGTTTCCGAAACATCTGTCTAGAAAATGGAAATAGTGGCGGTAGCAGTTTTGTCGCTCCTGTTAGTTCTACTACTGTTCGTCGTGATGATGATGAGCACACGCTCCACCAAGTCATTTTTCCATACGTGATCCTCTTCAAAATAAAGCTATCTCTCTGGAATGAGTTTTCATGCAAAATTCA
>JAHZNI010000330.1:0-14590 GCA_027744415.1 Seira ritae
CTTATAGAAATAAATATTTTTGTACGCTAACAAATGATTTAATAAATCAAATCTGAACCTCATTTAAGCAAGTGCAAGCATAGCATATTCCGAACATCATTTCTTTTTCCAAATTGAAATACCTACTTGATTGATATCTTATTTTACCCCGAATCTCGAAGTCTTTTTTTCGCATTCACTCATTCAATAACCCGTTTTTTACAGACTCATCATCATCACCGACGTCATTTGCTTTGCTGGAAAATAAGGAAAGGACAGAGCTAATCTACTACCTATTCATATTTGGTAACTAGAATCAATTCCTCTTTGATCTTGTCAAAATCTCTCCACCAAACTTCAACATTTAAGATGGATCAATTTGATCGATGCGTTGAGTTTTAAGGATGGTATTGAATTCAAGAAAAGGAAAGGAAGTACTAGGTATTGTCTTTACAAGGAATTCCTTTGTCACTTTCAGTAAAGATAATGGAGAAAGCGGTATAATGGTAAGTAGCGGTTATGGCGAGATAAGAGCTTTGAGTCTATAGCGTAGTAGTTTGTTACTTTTTATGTATAGCAGCGAGAGCGGGTGCATCAGCGCTGTATACGTGTACACTAACCGTGGCAAAAATCAAGTCAAATCTAATCATTAAAACCATTTGAGATATAATAATTAAAAGATAATAATAATTGTTGAAAGATAATGCAGTAATCATTCCTGTAAATATCAGTTTCAAACAAACTTGTTCTATGAAAAACGACTTAGTTAGTTCAACGCTGTCGGTATTGTATTTATTCTTAAAAGTATATGAGTATCACTGAAAAACATAACGAACCTAAAGTACAGGGCAATTTACAGTTTTATCCGAACATACATATACTATATTAATTGTTTTACATAATCTTGGATCACTTTGATCGTTAGCCATTTAACCATTGTATTGAACATTAAGATTAAAAAATGGGAACTCGGCCTTTTCGGGTTGCAACAAATCCATAAGGTAGCAAACAGTTCCCGCCCAACCTTCATACAAACTGTAAGGGCAAATCAGGTCGTCTCGCTTCACGAATGAATTTTGCATCCTCCAAGAACTCCGCAAACTTTCCAGCCCTGTACATATTCTTGGCATCTTGCCCTCCCAGAAGCTGATTGGTGACTAATAAAATTCAATACATATTTTTTAAATCTTCAAAAACCTAAATACTGTTTCATTTGTACGCTCCGAAGTTTTCGTTCAACTCACCAAGATATTCAGTCTCATAGTAAGCATACATCAGCGGACATTTACTTTGTCGTCGCTTGGAATACTTCATTCCACTTTCCACAATTGCAGTCCAAATCGCCCTCAAATCCTAAATAAATTAAATTAACGAAATCTCCGTTATTAAAACATATCTGCGTTTGAAGACCGTAAATTCTTAAATATTAAAATATTAATTTATCAGTCAATTGCTCTGATAATCTTCATTTTCATACCTCTTTCGGAACGGGTTGATGCCCCAGTTTTTGCTGAAGCCACAAAGCCCCGCAAAGATATCCTGCTCGTCCAACAAATAGCTCATCTCCTCCGTGTCGGAAGAAGTCAACGGGTTTGCAAATCGCTCCAGCAGAAACATACCTCTGCAGACAATCATCCGTCAATTGCTGATTTCCAGCAACTTGTCCCAGGACAGCTCCAACCGCATAGTGTCCCGCTTTACCCAGAAGAAATGCAGGTTCATCGTGTCTGCGACACACAAAATTATTTCTCATATTTCAACTTTAAATTTAAATACAAAAAATAATAATGCAACTGGCTGAGAAATATTTCTGCAGATGGTTATTTGGCTAATCTACACTACAATCTATAATTCAGTTAAAGTTATTGAGCAACCAACCGGCTTCCAGGGTTTTGATGAAAATACATCGACTGGACTTGATAAGCATTTACTGCCAGCGGAATAAATCTCCTCCTCTCCTCTTCCGACAGTTTCTCCAGAATATGAATGACCATATAAGCGCACCCCACCGCTCCAACATACACTCCCCCGTCCCCAGATATTAGTTCCTTTCAAAAGCACCTCCTCAGCTTTCTCCACAGCCAACTTTCTCACGTTTTCCAAATTCACATGGTCCAAATTCCCTGGACCAAAATCAGGATACGGGTTGAAAAACCAACGTTGATTGTGACTCATATTCACTAATTGCTTGGTATAACTGCGGTAGCCGTAGCCGTAAGCAGTGAAGACAAAGGCGATACGTGAGAGTGAGAGAACTGCCCTGATCGTCGTGGTCACCATTCACTATTCACAGTTAACATTGAACGAACGAACCTTCAATTTTTAGTAAAAATCAGATCGATCGAAATCAAGAAACACAAGTTGCAAAGCGCAAGGGTCGAGAAAATAGGAGAAACGCAGGGGAACGCATTTTTTCCCTTTCTCTCTCATCCATATCCATCCATAGTTAGGCCCGTCCATGTTTTGCTTTGCTGCACTCACAACGCTTGATCATCTGTTCAGAGGACGAGAAGACCGCATAAAACCACGCACGTTCACTCACTCACGATTCACAGTTGTGATCCAAGAGAGATCTAAACAATAGTCAAGAGACACAGAAACAGGTCCATAACATAACAGACCTACCTACATATTTTATACCGGTGGTGGTGGTGGTGGTGAAAGCTGATGTAAGTGCCAACGCCAAGTCGATGCGATACGTCAAAACCTGTTCAACTTGTCATTTCTCTTTCGTATTTTGCAGCTACATGTGTTTTATAATAATTTTTTATAGAAGTGGTTCCACTTGAAGTACTTATAACCAACCTCTTCTAGTCAGTCCTCCACCTCCTACTCCAACGGTTGGAGTCCATCCTAACATTGTACGTACATACACCTAACCAAATAGCTTTAATTGAAGCGAACCAGTCTCGTTATCGTGGTTTTGAAGTTTACTCTTTACTGTTGTCGTCGGTTCGAAAAATTTATCGTATCGATCTTGCTTAATGTCCTAAAGAAAGGTGCTCCAGGGAAAAAAATGAATGTAATGCTTTTAAGGTGCTATCAATATTTCAAAATTATATTTTCTTTCTTTCTCTAGCTCAACCATTGTTAAAGTAACGTCGAGGCAAGCAAAGGAAGTAATACCCATACCCCTACTCGGACCTTTAGAATTTTTGGACCTGTTATTGCTGGATACTTCTTCAAGACAACTGACTAAATCATGGGGAAAATTCGTGCCCGGATCTGTGAATTTTTTGAAAGATTTGACGGTAAACAATTTTTTATCTGTGCATAATTTTATGGCCTTTAAATTAAATGTATGAATCTATGAAGTTTTCTTTACATTGCAGATAAGAAGTATCAAGTTCCAGCTAAACTTGTACAAACAGGCGCTGCCTTATTCATCATCCTGACATCCATAATCACTTATTTCTACGGTGTCGTGTACATCCTCCCAGAAATGTTCAGTGATGCCTCCCATTGGGCCCTGATCATAGGATTGCTGGGCACTTGGATCCTTACAGGAATTCTCGCCAATATGTATCTAATCCGAAAGCGGGATTCTTCTATCCGCCATAAATTGCTTCTCCAACCAGTCGTGAAACCGTTGCCCGCTGAAATACCACAGATGAATTCCGAAGTTCAGCTCAGAGAAACTACAAGGCATTTAGGTCAGCATTTCACCGCCAATCCTTTCGGGGATCCACAGAACTGGCATATATGTGCATCTTGTGAAGTCTTCGTTCCTCCTCGAGCTTGGCACTGTCACATGTGCAACACCTGCATCCTTCGTAGGGACCACCATTGCGTTTTCACTGGATGTTGTATTGGCGAGGAAAACCAAAGTAATTTTATGGGGCTTTTATTCTATCTTGGAGTCGGAACCACTTTGGTATCCGCATTTTGCCTTGTCTATGGTCTCTACTTTGAGGAGATGAGCTTTCTCTGGTATATCTTTCGAACCACTTTCATGGCTTACACCTTTTTCGTGGACTTTGATGTGCGAATCATTCTTGCATCTATTTGCTCAATTGGACAAGCCCCTGCGTGGGGTGTATTCATTTACTACTTTATGAATGCCTTAAAGGCACGGACTTCTGCAGATGCACATCGGAAAATCATTAGGACTCTCCCAGGGGAGAAAGCAGTCAGTTATGAGAATATGTGCAAGTTTCTCGGACCATACCCTTTGCTCAGAATCATGTGGCCCTTTCACAAGCCTTTCGTTGCGGATTACAATCCTCCAAGTTACAAACCGGAAGATGAACGTAAATATCTGTAATTATAATCAATGCGAATTCCTTTGTTTCATTGTTTTATGGAGTGCTTGCTAGTTTACAAGTTTGTATTTTTAGTTTTTTGAAGCCCACTATTTACTTTTATAGATTTTAAAGCTGATAGAAAAGAACATTAATGTCATGTCGGTGCTAGTCTTCTCATTTGAAATCAAGTATACCTAATCTGCAGAACAGAGAGACAGTTTGTAATGTTAGTCAACACATTCACGCATTTACATTTATCAAATAGTATTGACCAAATTGTTGATGAAGTCACTTTGCATTTATATAGTGTCTGTACTTTTATAATTAATTTTCCAAAATAGCATTACATCGTCGTAGTGGACCCCAAATTCCGAATGTCTTCAAACAACCGCCAAGTGATCTCGAAATTCTTAACCATTGCTATCATTCACGCCAGACTAATGTTCCCGTCCCTGTGAACAAGAACATCGATACCGAAAAGAAACCCGCCAGTATTTCATTTCGTAAGCATTATTTACACCCTAATTATGTCTAAAATTGATATGATGGATGTAACATAACATCATTTCAATTTCGTATTTCAATCTTCGTAAAACTGATAAACTTTCCATTAATTCCAAAATGCAATGTTCAAAAAGTCGTATACCGAATGTATGTATGCATAGACGAGAAATATAAAGTATTAAATTAAGAAAATGAAGAGTATTTATTTGTCATTAGTGTCAACTTTTAAGTATGATTTTTATTTGGCACCGTCTTCTACTTTGAAACACGATTTTTAAATTAAAAATAATTTTCTTACAATTTACTTTACAATTTTGTAGGAAATGAGCCATATTAAGTTTTGACCATTGTAAATTACTTATTAGTTATTAAGAACTCTGGCACAATAAAAACTTTTCTTTTTTTAAATAAAATCTATTCTATTATAATTTTAATCAGCTAGATTTTTACTGCAAGTGTAAGTTGATTGTCCAAAAAAGGAATTAAATACTTTTTGCATATGTCTAGGTCTTCATATTTTGTGATTGTTCAGTGAAATTGTCGCTAGTATTTCATACTTAAACGTTTAATCTATCATAATATGTCGTCTGCGCTAAACAAAAATAATTATGATTTTGTTCTAAGCGTTTCTTGTAAACACCTTTCTGGAGAGGCTTTATGTATATGAGTGGGGTAACAACATCCATACTCCATTTTAGATACATTTGCATTCGTTTAAACAATTAACCATAATTAAATGAGCTTTGGCTCTATTTACTATTTAGGTGGGTGACGGAAAGCATGTCTTTAAGACAAAAAAAGGGATGAACGAACATTAGCACGGGCGATAAAACTTAATCTTACAAACATTTTTTCATAAAAATCTCGTAAAAAATTCTGTACAAAAAAAAAGCATTTAATGTTTTACATGTAAACCGTTTCGTCGCTCTGCGCGCTATTTTTCTGGTGAAAAAGTTGCCGCAGGAGCATAGCCTTCTCGGTTTCTAACTGCGTGATTCGATGACTGCAATCACTAACTTCTTGCGTTAGTTGCCTATTTTGTTCTTTTAGTCTTGTAATAGTTCTCAAGCTCAAATGCGAAGGAATTTGTAGGTTCATGTGGACAGGAAGTTGGGATGAGCCATCCATCAGCGCAGAGAGTAAACTGTTCACTTCCGACACCCGACATCCTAGAAGATTAAGTCTTTCCTCATGAGACTCAATCCCGTGGTCCTGAAATGAATAATTTTCATGAAATTTTAGACTTGCACAGGATTAGTTTAGAATGCAGTTAAATTAATTCGTTTTTTTATGATTTATTTACTGTGATAGGTGCTCCTTTGCTGAGAAGTCCGATGCGTTCATCCGCCATCTCCAGTTGCTTTCCATACCATTGCTGGGCTTTCTCCAGGAAAGTGATTCCCTGCTGTAGTACATCCCTCTCTTGTTCGAGTTGTTTCAGCCTCTTGAGCGTCGCAAAGTCAATGCCTGTTTGGACAGTGTGTCTTCTGGGAGTTTCTCGCCTTTTCATGCTCGCCTTACTTCCGCCTGGTCTTAGCTTCACCTCGGTTCTAGATTCGTAAGATTTTTTTAATAATGTTTAGCGTATTTCTTAAATTATTTATAGCAATGATAAAATGTATCAACTTACCCCGTGGTCGTTGCGCTTGGCTGAGTTCCAGCATTTCTAGCATTGTTCACCGCAACAATGGAGTTTCCACCTCCATTGACATTTACAACTTCGGCATTGGCATTGCTATTATTATTATTGGTCGCATTAGCCTTTACCTCCAAGACTATTATTACTGCTGCCACTACTTCCATTAATAATGGCAGGTGGAGGCGGTGCACTTTTCGTTGTATTAGTCGAGCTATTTGTCGTCCCTAAGCTTGTCACGCTCAACTGCTGCTCCACAGGTTTTTTATCAGTTGACAAGATACCCTTCTGCCATGATTGTAAAGCATTCCTAATTTCTGATAGCTTTCCACCTCCACCACCTTCTCTTCCACCAACGCTCCCCGAGCTACCTCCACCACTACTGAGAGTCATCGTGCTCACCGTAGTCTGTGTATTTCCGCTTCCCTGACTGCTCCCACTCAACGGAGGCTCTTGATGAATGATTGCGTTTGTAATTAGCGTAGTGGAAATAGTTACAGGGCCATTAACACTACCTCCATTCCCATTCCTTGGAGGTTTCGGTGGTGGTGGAGGAAGTTCCTTGTCTCCTTTGATGATTGTAATTGCGTGTTGCGATTGCTGTTGTTGATGATCATTAGCGTTCGCATTGTTAATTGCTATATCATTCCTATTACTATTGCTAACATTGTTTGATGTCGCGTTAATATGAGCATACTTCAAAAGACTGCTACTGCCACCTCCTCCAGAGGAATGTTTGCTGGAGTTTCCATTATGGAGTTTAGAAGTGCTGCTGTTCCCACTTCCTTTTAAAGTCCCGATTCTGCTGCCTTGATGACTGTGATGATGATGATGTCCATTCTGCTGTACAGTCTCCGCCCCTCCTCTTTCTCCAGCAGACCCATTAATTTTTTCTGGAGAGACTTGTTCATCAAAATTTACAACAGCCGAAGTAGATTTGCTTTTAATTAGCTTGTTCAGCTGTAACTGAGGCATACTCAATGTTCGATGGCGTGGAGTTACGATGCTCACTTTTTTGCTTCCAGTTGAATTATTGTGGTCATCCTTATTATTGTTGCTACTTGCATGCTCGGTCCTTTCCCTGTCTTGGCTTTTAGCACGTTCACGATTGTGATGATGATTATGATTATGGTACTTTCCTCCCCTCCCTGTTGAGTACGTATTATCGTGGTGGTTCTGCGACTGTCTTTGTTGCTGCTGTGAAAAATGATGGTGGGATTGTTGCTGAGAATGATGATGCTGATGATGATTATGAGCGTGATGATTTCGACTCTCCAGCCCATTTTCGTCCGAGTCTGTGTCCAGGAGTGGAGCGGACGGAGGCCGATGAGCAGGAAGATGAGCGTGGTGTGCAGGATGATTGTGATTGTGTTGGTGATGCACATGTGGATGATGAAGGTGATTGTTTGGTCCACCACCATTCGAAATAAATCCTCCAGTCGAGTTCAGATCGTCCATGCTGCTATTCTTTTGCTGGTATCGGTGGAGCCCTGGGGCACTCGTTTGCTTGGTCATTTTCAAAGTGCCTCCGGCACCAGAGGAGGAAGGTATGCCTGAAGAAGGCTTCGGATTTGGGGGTGGCTGTTGATGAACAAGGGCTACTGTTGTTCCTTGCTCTGCAGAGGACAAAGTGGAAATTGAATTTTTTAAGGCAGACTTGGTCGGATACGCAACTGATGAAGTGGGATTGCTGGCTCCTGGACTCGTTTCAGCACTGCTTGTGTTATTGCTCGAGCTCGATCCACTTGTACCCTGAGGGTTCGCCCTTTGAGTTCCGGGGCTAAATGCGAGCCGGGAGGAGGGTGTCGTAGGAATGCTACTTGAGCTATTTGTACTGCCTCCACTGTTGCTCGGCATTGGGAGTCGNTGCTACTTGAGCTATTTGTACTGCCTCCACTGTTGCTCGGCATTGGGAGTCGGCTTGCAGATAAACTCGGGATTTTCGACATTCTTTGCATTGTATTATTATTGCTCGGAGGAGATTGCGGGTTACTTGCATTGTTCGAGCAGCCATTCTGAGCAGGATTGTTATTGCTGTTATTAGTAGAATTGTTATTACTGCTATTAGTATTACCGTTTTGTACTACAATTGGCAGGGCAGAAGACTTGTTCGCTAAGGACCTAACTTGTTGTTGAAATGTCTGATGCTTTTGAAGCTCTTGAATTACAGCATTCTGTTGCGGGAATTGATGTTGGAGTGGGGGAGGAGGAATTGTCGGTAAACCAATCTGCTGCTCTGGTGGTGGGGGAGGTTGTTGTTGTGGTGGTTGTTGGTGGTGATCCTGCTGCAAGGCTCTTATTGTCGGAGGAGTATATCCTCCAGGACCCGATAGGAAACCTCCATCGTCATTGTCACTATTCGTGAGAAGGGCTAATCTCAAGCCAGCACAGAACCTGTCAAAAGTGAGTAGTCCGTCTGCAGGAGTAACCTTCCTCAGATAACCTAATACGCCCATTTTAATCAGTGGCTCTGCTCCCGATCCCTTGCCATTTGTGGGTTGACCATTCGAATCAATTTCCCACCTTGATTCAATATCAGATAGTCGAATCTTGCCTTGTTTGCTGTCGTCTAAAATGTCAAAAAGTGTCCTCATCGACTCCACCAACGTCATTGGAAGGCCGTCGGTCTCCGGCGAAGAGTACGTCTGGGCCAAGGCCGACGCTGCATTATTATAATGGGCCTGATGTCCATTCGTCATTTGCGGTTGTTGAGGCGCTTGTGGTTGTGGGGCAAGCTGACCATAAGTTGGCATGATTTGAATCTGCTGCTGATGTCCCTGTTGATACATTTGCTGGGGTGGGGGCGGGGGAGGTGGTTGCTGGTGATGATGCTCCTGTCTAGACGGTGGGGGGACCGCATATTGGGGAGGATGCTGCTGCTGAGTTCTATGATCCCCATTTGAATTTTTGAATGTCAAAAGTTGATGATGATTACCATGTCCATTGGCAATGATTTGCGAGGTAGCGGATGATGAAGTCATATTTCCGTAATAGGCGGCTTGATGATGACTGATGGCATTGTTGTTATTGACGGAGGGATTATTACCATTACTATTACTACTACCCCCTCCAACATTATTATGCCCACCTATTGTTATTCCATAATGGGATTGCCGCTGTTGTTCTTGAAGATGATGGGATGCTGAGTAAGACTTCGTCAGGGTTCGCTGGATCTGTTGAGGTTGAGGTGGGTGGTAATTAGCATTCGGATCTACTCCCGATGAAGATCCAATACGGGACACATTATTCCCGTTATTACCATTTACATTATTACTACTGCCACCGGTACCGGTGTTATTTGCTGTGGTCGTTCCATACAGGAATTGCTGTTTCATGTGACTATTATGATGATGTTGATGAATGGCTGAAGAGGATGTGGAGGAGTGATGATGGCCATGACTGTGATTGTGATTGGAATTGTGAGTGTGATTTGAGCTTGTTGTTGGAATGAATGAATTTGTCACGCGGTATTGTTGCTGCGAAGTAGTCATGCTTGAGGAACTCCCGTTTTGTTGTGAAGACGAAATCAAAAATGTTCTCCGTTCCATGTTTGGTCCTTGTTTATTGCTTCCTAATTAGCAGTAGTAGAATATTTTTTCAAGTACATTGACAGTTTATTACATGATGTTAATGATGGAGTTGTCGCTCATCCTAATTTGCATGAGAGCCAAAGACAAAATGACATTTCAATAGACATTTATTATTCCACATTAATCTTCTTGTTCTCCTCGGGGAACACAAAGATGAATGATTACTCCTCCTGCTGCAAATTCTGATATTTTCTCTTCTTCTCCTTTTTAAGGAAGTCGTTTCGGCAGTTTATTACCAAACGTTTTTATTTTTTATGGCCCGGCTCGACTGACTCTCTCGACTCGGGTTTTTTTTCGCTCACTCGAAAAAAATATCCTGACTCCTTCGCTTTGTTGTAAATCTTGTGTGTTGTCACCGCAAAAAAGTACCGCTTCTCATGTGTAGATATTCATACGACTGACTGGAGGCCTACTCTAATGTCGTATTTGTTGTCACCGTCATTGTCTTGTCTTGTCATAAAATATTTCAAAAAACTCAAACTTCAAACTGCAGAGAAAGAAGCTATAATTTCTCAATAGTTTTTTATGATCCTTTTCACAAATTTCTCGAATCGCTCACGTTCACTACACGACAACATTTCCCATTCCCATTGTCGGTATGTGTTCTCCTATTGTTTCGCTAATTTTTTTCCAACTTAAACGATTTGAACACGTGCGTTTACGTTCACCGAGGGAGTTGTTTTGATGTGACTGTTGACATCATATAATTTTTCCTCACTTGCCAGTAGAAAAAAAATGACAACACGTTTTTGTCAACATAATATCCAAATCCACTTGATTTTGATCCTTTACGGAGATAACAACTTTATTTCGTGTGTACTCTCTTGTCCACCCACATCATTTTACTGAAACGTGATACACATTCACATTAGGTACTACACTGAGATCTGTTTTCCCTTGACAAAAGAAACTTTTTTCTCCGTTCTCGAGGCCACAGATATGACGATGATAATGATGATGAGTAGCTTTGGGTCCCTCAAAGATCTCGTCCAAGAATATAATGAAAATGGACTCTCTCTCTCTACCCTTTTTTTCTTGGAAATGTTTTTGAAGCTCTCATTCAAATGATGGATGTTGCCTTTGAATAAAAGATGTGTAGGGGGTAATTTTCCTTCTGAACTTTTATCTTCGGTCGGAAAAAATTAAGAGAACTTTGATTTGATAATAAAAATAAATCACATTTTTAAACGGCGAGTGCGCTTGCCCTGTCCTTATCTCTGATTACTTTTGCCTAATGCCTTTCATCTCAGGTGTAAATCACCATTAAGAGCAGCTATTAAAATTAAATATTATACCAGGCCACACGTCCTGATTCCGAGTCGTGGGAAAGTTTCTCACGATTAAGAAGCAAAATAAGTAATTACAGCATATGAAGGGCAATCTCGTTGACTTGGCTCGGTGCAATACAGATACGAGAGACACGCTTCCTCTGTTTTTCATGCAAACTCACTTTTCCGGCCTTTCTTTTTTTCTCCTCCTCCTCCCAAAAAAGCGCAATCCAATTTACTTTGATTTCATTTCATTTCACTTGGCTTCTTTCGAAGGTGGCAGCTCAGCGGCAGCGGTGTCGCGTATCCCATCAAACAAATCAAGTTCATAATTATCCTACCATGCGTGAAATTAATCGCTGTTTTTTTCTTCTTTGTTTGGCTAACGTGCTTCACTGTAATTTAGCCAGTCCCACTTTTGATGGAAATTGAGACTGTGACAGTTAAGAGTGCAATGTAAATTAAAATGCAGAGTCAAGAAAGGTGTTTTAATAGGTCACCAAAAAGCTTAAACTGCAATCTCAGCCCCCTGAGGCTCTCTCTCTCTCTGGTTCTTTCTTGTTCTCTATGTTAAACAAAAAATATATAATCATTCACTTCACACATTTGTATAACCTTTAGGCAACGACTTGATGATGTTTGTCCCTGTGTGGTTGTAGTGGTGGTAGTGGCAGGCGTACGATGATAGATTTATTGTAACGGAACCTCACAAAAAAATTATTTATTCTCCTTTCGCGATTTCGTAAACGCGGTCACTCATGGTCAATATACACCTGCGAAATGATTTATGACGGAGAACCGAGAGCAAATTATTTTTTCGACCATGCATAAAAAAGCACACACAATCAATTATTTCTTTTACGCTCACTCTTTGGTCCTCCTCTTACTATTGAAAGGAACAATATATTATGCTAATTGGGAAACCAAATAAGATCCTTCCGCTCCGTTTCAGTTCAAGTCACTAGAAGAAAATCCAATTTTC
Organism: Seira ritae; assembly: GCA_027744415.1. Lineage (NCBI taxonomy): Eukaryota > Metazoa > Arthropoda > Collembola > Entomobryomorpha > Entomobryidae > Seira > Seira ritae. The sequence goes on from JAHZNI010000330.1 coordinate 12,204, forward strand.
ACGCATTCATCATCAATCAATCAACTTGTGTCCGAAAGCTCTTCTAGAGAGATATTCCACGTGAGATGCAGAGGGCCAGCATAATAGCACTAGCACAAATCCCACTTGAACTATATGGGCTTGTGTCTACCTCGAGTTTCTTCGAATGAATGAAAGGAATCCTTTTCGTGCTCCCTCAACCGTCAAAATGAAGTAGAGGAAAAGTGGGGAAATGATACTTCTCTTCATCTAGAGTACCAGGAATGGTACTTCTTTTTTTCAGCATTTACCAGTAAAAGTAAATAAAGTAGTAAAAAACGTGTACTAGGTAAGTATCAACAGAGTAGGAAAAAAATTGATTCACTCGTAGAAATGCCGCCACGTCACGTACTTCACCGGAATAATACAATTTTTTCTCGTTTCAGGTTGTTTTGGTTGATGCATTTACTTAGCGTTGCATTACTTTTGATTTGATGATGGCATCCTGTGAGTTCCTATTCACGAGCAAATACATATAAAGTGATTTTTTTCTTGTTTAACTTTGAAGAAAAACGGTCAACAAAACTGATAAGAAAAGGTATATTTGGACTGTTTTACTGCCGAAAATATACACTCTTTTATTGTCACGCCACGCTGTTGTGTGCTATTGTAATTAGAGTTCATTCACGGGGAAAAAAAGAATTTATATGGTTTTATTGTTTCTTCATCTTCATCTGAATGATTCCTTGTTTTTTATGGCGAATTTTACGATGACTTATGTCGATCATAATGAGCCATTAAAAACAGTAATAATAATCTTCATTACTATTTTTATTCTCACACAGTTACGATCCGCAGGGAAGAATGAACTTTTGAAGGGTGATGAGCTGGAAGTCACGACTTTCGTTTTTTGGCAAAAGCTCTTTGGTAATCCTCCCAGTTGAAGAAAATTTCCGCGTGTTGTATGGCTATATAATGTGTCGAATTAGTGCATGCTCAATCTGATAATGAGGCTGACGAGCCGCAGAAAATTTGAATAGTGACATTTATCCATATTTTTGTCAAGACTTTCTACTTTCTTATTCACTGTCAAATCCTTTCATTTCGATTTGATACGAGACATGTAGAAAATGTAAATATTTTATGGCGGATCTTGATGCGTGCAGCCACGCATGAAATCAACTAATTTACACACACGACGCACCAGCGAACAAGATCTACAAAGAGACCAGAGGGTATATGGTTGCAGAAGACACAGACCGACCACGACCACACCGTTTAAGATTTGATAATACGGGTTAAATTGGAGCGTAATTTGTTGGCCATGCCATGACGATCACAATGATTATCCTTTTCCCCTCGAATTCAAATCAGATCCGTTTTCATGAAGGTGCAGCAGCAGCAGTATTAAAGGTGGCTTGGCTTTTGACTTGAGACTGCGTTTTTTCGCCTTTATGAACTTGTCTCCCTCGCTCTTCGTCTTAATGACCGCACATATTCATAAACAATAATAAAAAATGAAATATTGTACGACATTATTGTGTTCTATGTATTTGCATATACAGATCCCTCTCAAAGGTACTTTACATGATGGCACGGGACCGTAATGCTAGAAATGGTTGAGCAAACTGATTATTTCACACTGTGGCCGAGGCTTTATGAATACATTATTTTCTTTACTACAAAGTACACATATCCTGAATCTGAAAAATAACTTTCGGGCAAAAACGAGAACGAGCCACAGCCACACAATAAGCTATATTATAGCCCGTACGTACACACACAAAAAAAGTATTTTTTTAAAACAGGATTTTTCTCCGAAGAAGAAAGAAAATATCCGCGTAGTCGCAGTCCCAATCCCAATTTTTTTTATCAAGTCAAAAAGTCTGCTTCTTCGTCGAAGACACGGCAACACTCTTTTCTTCTTCTGTGTTCCTCCTCTCCTCCTTGCTGAATGATTACTTACGTTGCATTACACTACGCGACCATCACCATGATCAGATCAACAATTTCTTGTACTACGGGACAATCCAAACCAACCACCTGTATGAATATCATCATCAGCATCATAATATTTTTTAGAATGTAATTGTAATATCAATACAAAATTTCTATGCAGAAAATGAACCTACTTCATCGTCCTATCTTAGTTAGTCTAAAAGGTGCTCCATTCACTTCTCCTCAACTTTTTAGAACTGAAGATGAAGATGAAGTGAACAGCCCAAAAAAGAGTATCTCCAATGCTAATATATTTACTATGCTAAATAAACTACAGAATAAAAAGTAAGTGCCAGCAACACAGGTTTCTTTAGTTTAGAGGAGCATGCCTAAGAATAGAGAAATACAAATAGAATTGACGAATGAAATCAAGTGTGGCAAAAAATATTTTAATGTAGGATGCCTATGCATACCGCTTTCTAGAAAATAAC
>JAHZNI010000331.1:0-12031 GCA_027744415.1 Seira ritae
TATTTTTTTATCCCGAACTTTTTTTTACCTGGAGACCTATATGAAATTGTGGTGGCACATGACATGACATTATATCTAAGAGTGAATGTGTGTCTGTTTTTAAATCAAAATGAATCCTGGAAGGAGAGGTAGGGCATATACAATAGGAAAACGGTTTCCTTCCATTTTTTACTGCTGTGCGTATGTACTTGTACTTGTTTGCGTATGTGCTTAAGTAGTGTTTGCGATCGTACTTGTATGACGCTGTTTTTCTCCTTCCACTCAAAATCTAATATTCCATCGTCCCCTCCCTACCTCTTCAACATCCACAATAAAAGAGATACTAGGCAAATCTCAATTTTATTTATTTTTTTCGGAGGGAAAGTACTTTCGAGATCGAAACATATTGGATGGGCTATGGGCTAAGCTTTTATGAGGGTGTTCGTCGTATTAAAAAGTTTTCATTCTCTTTGGCTTTCCCAACAAAATATTAAACTTTTTTCAGCTAAAAGTTTTCCAGGAGCAGATCAATGAGGGATGAGGATTAAGCGGTTTTTAATGAAGATTCAAGTCGATTTTCATATTTTCATCTTCCGGTTAATCCTATGTAGGCGCGTTACCCTTTTGCCTTTTTGGTCAAATGCAACGATGACGATGACGATGTATCTGGTAAGTAGTCATAGGGCACGTATAAGTGTTTTTTCGTGTCTCGTCTGTTTTCCTGGTTCCCACTATAACAAATGAGACAAAACAATTTAGATGATTTCAAAAAAAGTTATAGCCTCGTATATTTTGCTGAACCCAGCTCAATTAAAAATAAACTTTTTTAATGAGGCAAAGCTATTAATGCCCTTCATTAACCATCTACTCAAGGTGGCAAATCCTTTTGCATGCCCCCAATTTTAACTATGAGGAGGACTTTGTTCTGGTGCGCTTGAGCTCTTCTGGAGGAGCAATTGCCATTTTAATGAGTACTTTAACCGGAAATAAATTTAATGGTTTCTGTCCTGCTTTGATGAGTGGAGCGACATTAAAATTTGTTATGGGGAAAATAAAGTAGTCTAAAAAGAGAATGCAACAGAGAAGAGANAAAAGAGAATGCAACATAGAAGAGATATTAAAATGGAGGAGAGCTCAAGCTATTATGCTGATTACTGCTACAAGCAACTTCCATAAAAAATTTCTTTATTTTAGGGGGAAAAATTTTGCTTTTGCAATAAGCAAAGTGTAGTGTACCACTTTTGAGCCTTAAGTCTGTAGGTGGAAGAGCCCCTTTTGAGAATAGCATTATGTGAAGTAGAAAATGCGAATCATTATCATGATGAAGAAGGAGAGAGAGAGAGGGAGGAAGTAACTAAAAAACGAAAGTCATCAAAATTATCATCATCAACATTTTTACGGAACGTAAGCCCCAAATTAAAGAAGAAGAAGAGACCGGCGAGATCGAGAGAGATGTTCTTCGAACGAAGCCGCTCATTTACCAGGGCAGTATTTTTAGTACTTGTTACTCGTCCATTTTTTTCGTGTCTAGTGTATATGTATGCACATCTCTCGCCTTCCTAGAATAAATATATGTAGAAAACCGGCTGAGAAAAAATTTCCTGCTTTGTTTTCTCTCTCTCTCTCTCTCTCGGTTTTTATAACGAGGACGGAGGATGAATGCAAATTATTTTTCCCCAAAACAGTCGTAACCTAAACGTAAAAATGAAAGGAAAGGCTTAAGTGCTTTCCCTCCGCCTTTGCGTATAAGCATGCATGCTTGCATACAATCTTCTTCTTTTTTACGGGATTGTCTTCAAAGGGAAATGTAATGATGAGAGAAAAAGGGATTTTTTCTCTGGGTGTTCGGTGCCAGAGCCCGGCTTTACTATAAACGGTAAAGAAGCATCCACGAGCATTTAGCATGTTTGGGAGTGTGTGCTTAAGCGTAGTATTTAATTTGAAGTGGTGTAAAAAAATACTAGAAGGTAGTTTTGTTTTTCTTATCAAATAACCCTATTTTTTCTCTTCTATTTTTTGTGTACAAGAATATCTTCTGCTGTCGTTTGATATACATAGAGGAAACAGAAATTTGAAGGAGAAACTTTGAACTTTTGGGTTGAATGAAGGTTTCGTCTTTTATGCTCGCCCTTTTTTCTTATGAAGTTTTTTTTGTACCGTTTGAACTTGTTGTGTTCCCAAGTTAAATAGTTGGTGAGAGTGAGAGCAAACGCCTTTGTTGCTGTTTCCCTAATAACGCGTTCGTATGGCGCAAAAATAAAATAAAACGAAATCAAGATTAGTAGAACGAACTCTCTTCTCGTTTTGTTCTTTTTAATAGCGGAGCATTTGGGAAAAAACAATGAGTAAGCAAGGAAGAGAGGGTAAAGGAAGGAAACAAAAACAAGAGAAAACTATATAGCACCAAAAGCAAGCTATTTATCTAGATGCTCGTTTATGCCTCTTTCTCTCTCATCCATCCACCAAGCAAAAACGTTTGCTCGCCCGTGTGGTGTTAGTATTTTATTTTTTCTCTCTGCGTTTCATCATAAAAAAAGGAATCTGACATGAGATGGAAATGAGCAGCAAGCGAGAAATAAATGAGATGTGATACCTAGTTTATGGACGAAAAAAAGTATTGTGCGTTGTTGTTCTTGCTTCTTCTTCGACTCGACTGTTTATGTGTGCGTTTGGCGTTTGGATGGAATGGGAAAAGCGCGGAGAAACGTATTTTTTCCCTGTCTCCTTGTCTCTCTTTTGTGTTATTATGATGATATGATGACGCTTTACGTTTTCCACGATGCCCTTTTATCTCTCAACTTTTCAGTTTCACTCTCGTTTTTTTACATGTTGCTATATTTACTTAACATTATTTTTAGACGGATTCATTTCCTAGTGAATGAGCACGTCCGAGCGAAAATAAAACAAAACAGCTAACCAAGAGAGTTCGTTTCTTTTGTGTACCTTTTGATGACACGATATTTAACCTTGTCATGGCGAACCTCTTTTTTTCCTGGAGAAGATCATGTTTTTCTGTTCGCCCTTTTTAATACTCTCTACTCAGTTGTCTCTTTCCTGTTTATTCATGTTTTTGGGGGGAAAACTGTGTAAAATACAAAAATATAGGCATGTTATTTAAGTAGGAATATAAAGAAAGTTTCGCGTCCCTCCCCAGAGCAAAATATGCGTGGCTTTCGGGTTTGCTTTGTTCTGAATTAGCTACGCAAAAATTACATATATATGTATTTTACAGCTTATGCTTCATCATCATCATCTCATTCAAATGCCCATCATCTATTTTCTAAAAAAGGCACGTGCTTTGCTCTCCAACCTTTCTCTTTGTACTTACCTATGTTCTGGTTTGTGTAAACGGGAAAAAAACTTTTTCCGGGTCTTGTTTGATAGGTGACATGACATGATGAGAGGTGGTGATATTATACATGAGCAAGAACAAATATAATAGTACTACGCAGCCGGGGAACACCACCACAATGCCCTTGGTTCTTGGTAAACTTTCCCGTTTTCAGAACCACATCATATCTTCAATTTTACGCTTCTTATTTTCAGGAGAAAAAAATTTATTTAATGTAAATATGTCAAAAGAGTCTCATCTTTCCTTTGAAGATATCTACTATACACTGTATATGGCTTTAGTCAGGTAAAGGAAAATAAAAACTAGATTAGGTAGTAGGTAGGTAAGATGCCTTTGAAGTACATATATGACTTAATTAAAAGCAGAACTTTGTCAGGCAGAGGGAGAGCAATCTCTATAAATAAAATTTTTTGTTTGATGAATTATGATATGATATTCTGTGTAAAGTAATATACATTATTATGATACTTGCTTAATTAGATAGAGAGGCCTAGTATACTTCTGCGTAATTATATAGGGCTTGAAGCTTTGCCACATCCTTGCTTTTCATGACCTATGGACCTGGTACATGTCCATAGGTACATATCTTAAGGAAATAAAACAACATTCAACTCCAAGTAAAAGTAGAAGCAGTTATTCTTCTACCTCAGAGAATATTTTGTTCCTTCGAGAACAAAATGCTCAAAGACCAATTCTAATTTCATAGACTACTTTCATGCATGAACTTGACAAAACCACTGTCAAAATGTAAATGGCGACTTCATATATCGAATTCGATTCGAACCCATTCATGTATTCACTCTTTTATTGTTTCGTACATGTTGACAAAAAAACTTACGCAATGTATCTTATTTTCCGCATCGATCCCCGATGGAAACTTATTTAGCTGAAAGCTTCCTCCAGCAAATTCATCTGAGTAAAGTGGGCTTAATAAGAAAGTTGAAATGGGATTTTTAAAAACATTTTTATCTTACATACATTATGTACCTACCTTTATTTTATATCTACAGCGCAGTGCATGAAACGGAACACACATGAACGAATTTTTTTTTCTTTTGCATGAGTTGCTTCTCCTCTTTGGTTGGTTTCTGTAAAACTCGTAAAAATCCTCTCGTTAGATATAAGACTAAATTGTGCTGACTACAAACTTGAAGTCCTTTTCTCCAAAGGATTGATTGAATATTCTTCTTGTGTTCTTACTGCACATTTTATCGTCGCGTATATATGAAAGATATTATTATTTATTGAGCTCTTCTTTGCATCTCGAAATTTCACGTACATATATACTTTTATACTGGTATAATAACTCATGCGAAGGACAATGTAGAAGGCTGACTGGGAATTCTATTGTACAACGTCCATTCAATACTTTATGTATATCTACTTCATATCATATTTACCTACAAAAGCATTAGCATGTAGAATATTTTTTTAAAGAATCGAGGTCAAACATAAAAAACGGAAAGGGAACTCCAAGCATATCTGAACATAAGAGTTTTGCAGAACATTATGCTTATTCAAAGTAAACGATTTTTGAGGACGGGATGTGGATGGGGTTTCTTCACAGATCGGGTCGGGATGCAGAAATATGTAGTAGGCTGCTTCTGGTGCTGCTTTCACAAAGAGGAAAGCCATGGACTCCAACTCCAAGTTATTTGAACAGCTCAGCATTTTTATTTAGAATGTTGCACAACAAAAGCAATTTTTATTTCTTTCTATTTTTCCATTCCAGATTAGAGTCAAAACAAAATCAGAAATAAAAATGGGCTTGAAGCTATAAAAGAGGAATCGCGATATAAAATGGAAAACGCGAGAAAGTCAGAATAAAAATAAAGTAGAGAAGTTGATCTATAACATTTCACGTGTGGAGTAGTAAGTAGAGCGCACTCAAAATAGGCATGGTACATATGTACATAATATTTGTACCTATAGCCATTTGTATGTTTTTCTTTTTCTGTGTTTTTAATGTGCATGAAGAATACTGATGATATGATGCATCGCATGAGTCAGACACACCTTGAGGTTCAGCTCCTGTTTTCATTTTCAAGGATTTTCTTTGTATTTTTGTGACTCACTGAACTTATTCCTCCTTTCAAACGAATTGCAATAGTTTGAAAATAAATGAAGAAGAAAGCATTCACCACGGAGAGAGTGTAAGAGGTAGCAGCGCAACAAACAGTCAACCGACCGGCGTGAGTGGAGAAAGGAGTCGTAAAGTATTAAACTGCTGGAATGACAAAAAGGCCTTACCTTTCCTCTTTCTGTTTATTTGGATAAGCGAAGGGGAACGGATAGACGAAAATCGTGGAAACCATGAAAAATATTGGGGAAAGGGTTTTTCCTATTTCCTCTCGATCCCTTCTTAGTCATACAAAGCAGTAGTGCCTATAAAGCACATTACCTCGATACGTTTTGCCATAAATGTGAATGCAATGCAATGTATAGTATTTAGATTGGCGATGTCTTTAAAGAGAGAAAGTACCCGGTCGCCACACCACCACAAAAATCTCGACGCCACCCAGTCCCAACCGAATAACAGGGGCGATCAGCAAGGCTGACTCATAGAATTTGGGAAGTGTACCGAGAATCTGGTAGAAGGAGAGCCTCTTTTCTTGGGGTTTTGGTTTCGTATTATCTCCTTTGCTTCGTTTAACTTTCTAACTGATTTACTACGCGTACATAGGAATTCAAACAAGATCTGACTAGGAGCGGTGAGAATTGGGAAAGGGAAAAAAGGTCACAGTGAAAAAATAAAAAAACGCGCGAGAGCTTTCCCCGCACGTGAAAATAATAAATGTTAAAATCGGCATGAAAATGGAAGAAGCCGAAAATCTGTGATTTTTATTTGGGCTCAGATTTATTTTTCTTAGTCCATGTTGCTTACTTCAGGTGGGTACGTACAGATCTACACACATTTTTACTCACCACATTGTTCGAGCATATAATTTTAAGCAAAAACCTTTAATTTATTTGATAATGATACGAAGTACGTATTGGATTTCAAAAATACAGATTTAAGGAGGTTGCTAATAGCATCTGTTAGAATGGGTTCACCGATCACCCATCCAGGTCATAAGTACTCAGAGAAGATAAAAAAATATGCATGTTATTTTCCAAAAGTTTGAGCTCTATATAAAGTTAAGTAACAACAATGCCATGGCGCCGGGCTGTAATCTCTGACTGAGATTGAGAATCAGATACGGCACATCTGGAGATGTCATTCAAATACATGCAGTTACAACCAAGTCATAATTTAATGGCTTCCGTTAAACTAAGGTGTAAAGAAAAAATGGCGACATGCTGCACTCTAGTCTAGGTACGCACATGATTTGCTTCTACGCAAAGTATTCATGAGCGGAGAAAAGTTCCTTTCATCTACAGAAGCAAGGCAGGGAGGAGCAGGGAATAATGCATTTTTATGATAATTCCTAAGTTTTCGGGTTTATTGTGGATTTTACTACTAGGTCTACGAATATCGTAATCTGTGTAATCAAAAAATTTCAATTAATTAAGGAAGAGTAAAAAGTTTGTGCATGAGAATATATAGATCAACTTCTTGTGATCTATAAAAAAGTATGAACATACGCTCGAGTGATCTCAAATCTCAAGAATCTTTTTTTCCCTCCGAAAATGTTCTCCTCCTTGAGTTGTTCTGCCGTAAGTTAAGTCAATAAAAAAGTCCTAAAAATGGAGAAAATATTGTCATTAAAACCAAGCTTGATTGAAAATTCAAAGAGATTTTTTTCTTTTCCATTGTGTATTTTCCCAGTATATTGCACAACGTTACGTGTATTTTCATTGAAGAAGCGAAGAAACGCAGTAAAAAAAATTTTGAGTTTTGGAGAGAGGAAAGCTCGCTTTCGTTTAATGCCCTTGCTTTTCATCTCATGAAGACAAGACGGAGTCTCTCTGGTTCTTAACTTAAGTAAGTCTCATGCATAAAATGAGGAATGATGCTGATATAACCTATAAACAACAAGTAAATAAATGCCTCCTTTCTTTCATTTCACTTTATTTCCGAGACAAAGAGGAGGAAACTCAACGGGACGAGAAAAATCCCTCAGAAAGTCATGATTTTGCCAGGGAATGAATGAATGGAAGAATGAATGTGAATAAGATTTAAAAGAGAGTGAAGAACGAGCAAAATGTGATGTTCACTTGAAATCAAAAAGAGAGAGAGAGGAAGGAATGGAAAACCGATGTATTCTTTGGAAAACTAGAATACAATCATTATTCGACCAATGAAGCTCGCAATAAACAAGACGAGAAAGAAAGGAAAAAATAAGATGAAAAAATAAGAATGAAGAATATAAAATCGTGGAATGGAAAAAAGTGACTTGTTGTAAGCGCGCACACGAATCTAAAATAAAAAGTCAGAGAGATGAAGTAGGCTTGGTTTGAAGAGAAAGGAATAATAAAAGTTGAGATAGGAATTACGTATGTATGCAAGAGCAAGAGCAGAGGCTTTAGGGCGGAGGAAAGTAAAGAGCTTTATATGATGCAACCTACTCTACTACTACTAGCCATTAATACGCAGCGAGTTCCTATTAGATGGCTACATTTCCCTCTGTAGTAAAAACAGCAATAGATTGAAAAAAAGAGGGAAAAAGGAGGGACAGAGGAAAAAACACGTAATCCGAGATCGAGAGTATTACGTCTACAAAACTGGAATGGATCTAATCGGATAAAAGGGAACTGCTTTTTATGAGCGTTTCGTCAACCTCATAAAACAGGGTTGGGAGACAATCAAGGATAGGAATATTGATTGATTATTTTCCACTCGATTGCTCACTACGACCGACCGACCTTCTTCTATCTATCTTACTCGGCTCTCCTAAAAAACCTTAAATCACTAGATGTATAACACTTATAATAAACATTGTATTCATGTAAAAGTTACACAAGATGATGATTATCTTTTCCTCTTGGTTCGTTCCCTCTGTAACAATAAGTCCAAAAAAGAGGAAAAAAGTCTCCATGGGCTTGCTTACTACTTGCTTGCTTGCTTTCTCTCCATCATCATACTCATCCTCTACCACTCTATTTTTATCCATTTTCATTGACTTCCTTCTGAAACCGGAGAGCTTATGCTTCGTTTCTCATAGATAATTTTATAGTGTCGTTTTTCTTCCCTTTTTTACTCTCTTGATTTTTAGTGTCGATTTTGCTATTCCCGTTACTACATTATGTATGATACGCTTTATGTAGTAAGGAGGCAGTAGTAAAAAAGTCGTCTTTGAAATCCCATGCTCTTTTGTTCAGCTCATTCATTCATTTTTTTATCCCTGAGGCCATTAACCAAGGCCTATTACTATTACTACGATTGTGAATGTCCAAATTGTAGGTTTTCAATTTAGTAGGTTTTAAAAAATGCTCAATTACAATTGCCATAATAAACTGACTCAAATGAAATATTCTTCTGAAGGCTTATCTGGATCAATTTCAAGAATTACAATTTTCTTCAATATTCGCGAATTTTCTTCTAAAACATATTTTTTCAATCCATTTTATCCTCTATTGCTTAGAGACACTAAAATATTGACAACACTAAATTACCATCAGAGATTTATTTGTCTGCTGTTGGCAATTGATGAATGAAAAGTCAGAGAGATGCTCCATTTCACTTTTCGCTGTAGTAAAATGCCTGTCAGTTTACAAATGATTACTACTGCCGGTAAAACGTATTATATGCTTGTGCGAGGATAAAATGAAGAAAGTAGCACAAAAGCTTGCCATAGTAAATAGGTAATTCAATGATGGTATAATCAATCACAGCGCAAAGCTAAATATAATGAGATCTTTCTCCAGGAGTATGGCCAATTGTTGGGAAATTCTATCGAAGTTTCATTGTTGATGCTTATATACATATCTACATATGTAGCACTTGAATACTCATATGTTTTCCCATCTTGGTCAAAGAATAGGTTGATTTGATTGAGAGCTGGAGAACTGAAGATTTTTAAGCTTCTGTTTTTCGGGTATTAGGTATACGATTGCCCCTAAGGTTGTACCGTACGCCAGCAAGATTTTCTCTTTGTGCAGTACATCTTTAACGAAGCCACTTTTGTGTTAGGTCTGTCTTCTTGTCTTGAAGAAAGAAAACAGAGAGTAGCTTTATAACGTGAATTTATTCTTTCCAGAGCATAAGCAAATAAATGGGGGGAGGAGAGAGTGGAGAGGAAAATAGGCAGAAAAAGAGACATGGAGAGAAGAAAAACAATGGAAATTGGAAAAATGGAGACAGAGACGCAATAAATAGGATCCACAAGGGAAAGCCAAAAAATACAAAATCTGTTCAAAGGGAAAAAGTAAATCGTCAAGTACACCCGAGCCAACATGCTTTGTTGTTTTGTGGCAAAGAGAATAAGACGAAAGAGAGGAGGAAAGGCAAAGTGGTAGATATTTTCGTGGTTGGATAGAGTGGAAAAAAGAAACATATTAAATAACAGTTTGCAACACTTGAATTGATGAGGAATGCTTGTGTGAGGGAAAAAGGTGAATTCGTAGAAACTCGAATTTCCGTTACGAGAAGAGAGTGACGCTTATATGAGATCTTTGTATTTGCTGACAGGCGGTAAGTGGGCGACCAAGCTTGCTTAGTTCAGATAAGATTTCATATTATGTATTGAACAGTTCTATTTCTCGTCTACCTATCAACTTCTACTGTTCTCGGTACTAACGAGCTTTCCACTCTCTCTCCCTTTCTTTCTCTCTCCGTTCCTTCGAGAAGGGTTTCTCAAGAGCAGGAAATCTAAACCTCAAGAATCGAAAGGAAAGAGTACATATATTGCAAAGGCGGTTGGTTGCTATTGATCTGATCAAACAAAGAATGAGAGAGTCATGACGAGGCTTACTTCTCCTTACTTGGATACCAAATGTAACGTTGGAAATGATTAAGGGAAGCATTTTTTGGCCTTGCTCTAGTGCGCACTTGAAGTCATGAGACTCCATAATATAATATATCACTAGGGCTTCATGAAGACCTGGATTGGATGTCGAAATTGCCATAAAGCATTCGAATTGAATTTAAAATACCATTTTTGGTTTCCTCGTGAGAACCATAAGTCGTCGTCACTACATATACAAGTACTTTCAATGAGTTTTGCCATTGCCGCATGATACTACATCATCTAATTTATAGCAGCAACAGCATTAAAAGTATTTCCTTCAGCACCTTTTGGCATCTTCCAAAACTTAATATGTCAGCATCTCGTAATTTACTCAAAATTGAAAGATTGTCGGCATTTATGTATTTACTGTAACTCGCTGACAAAATCAAAGCAATTGAGAGCCTATTGTGATCATGACTATGATCAAAGTCATTTTCAAAGCAATAAAACAAAATTGAAAAAACGAAATTCTATTCATTCTGACTCGTTCCTTTCCTACCACCTACATACATATGTATATCCGCATCCTTAGCAAAGCAAACAGGTAACCGTGTAGATTCTTTCTCCCTCTCTAAAAATATCATTCTTAAAGCGCATAGGAATTGGAAGGANCCTTTCCTACCACCTACATACATATGTATATCCGCATCCTTAGCAAAGCAAACAGGTAACCGTGTAGATTCTTTCTCCCTCTCTAAAAATATCATTCTTAAAGCGCATAGGAATTGGAAGGAATAAAGTTATTTACTTATTCTTCTTACCCCATTTCGTTCAAAGTCAATAGAATAGTAATGCATGGACATGTGTGCATCAATGAGATGGGAATCAAGCGCTGTGGGAGTAAGTACTTTACGATAGAGCAATTTTTTCCCCTTTCTCATATTAACAAACTGGATATGTATCTCCTCCATTCCTAAAGGTTATGTAATGTATTCACTTCGCCTGTGTACATGTATGCACCTTAAACTGAAGTCTCCTTTGAATTGTGTATAGCTCTACTAGAAATGCAGGTTTGGTGCAGTAAGGCACTATAAAAGTTTACTTCCTCTTTGAATCTCTCTCTTTTTTGTTTGCGTGTGACATTTTATCGCAACTTATTTACCATTTTCTCTGGTGACTTAAAGAAGGAAGCAATAAATCCTCACTACTGATTTCCACCAATGTTTCCTGTCCATTTCAGTGATAGAGAGTGGAGATTGTCTGTGAAAAAAAATAAGTTGAAGATGAAGAAGGCGGAGGAGGAAACCAATCTTAACCCGCTAGAAAAAAAATCTGTGGAGAGAAAGCAAGCGGAAAGGATACGTGTGAGGAGGGCCTTTGGCCAATCTGATTTACATAATACCGCTACTATATACTTTTACTTCCCGTTTTTGTCATCGCTTTTCTCCCTCTACTTTAAAAAAAGTTGTTGTCGTCTCTCCTTTTATCCTTTTGCTGAATTGGCATTACAGATTTTTTTCCATGCAGTAAAAAAGTTTACTTTCCTTTTCCTTTTTTCCTCCTCCTCCTCCTTCTTCTTCTCCGACTGTCAATAATGATAAAATGGTACAAATAAGTGAAAATGGCCAGGTAACGTAAATCACAAGAAGGAAAAAATGGGAATCCTTTTGTTGTGAGAGTAAACTTGCTTTTTAAGCTGGCCCCACCACTCCTCCTTTCCCTAAATTCCATGAATACGTTTGTCCGTATAATATTTTTTGTGTGAGAAAAGGCAAGCTCACTCCTTCCGTTACCACTTATTAGATGTACCAACAACTATTTTTTTCCATAACAACTAGATTGGACAAAACGCAATGCAATATATGAATCC
>JAHZNI010000332.1:0-18001 GCA_027744415.1 Seira ritae
CAATAACAAATGTTTCTTTATAGTGCATATTCGCTCAATTCACTGATTGATATCTTTGTCATTCCACCCACGAGAATCCTCTTCACGCATTTAAAAATTTCGATTAAAGAGAAAGCTGAAACAAGCATTCTATCACTGGGAATCGGAACCATCAACTGTATTTGTTGTGTCTTGTGTACCCATTAGAGCATCATTGCGATGTAATGAAGTAGAGCAAAATATTCTCCCCTTGGGCTATTGGTCCTTCAGCAAATATTTGTTCCTCCGCTACAGGATCTCATCTGCACAATTATTCATTGCTACTCTGCCAACTGAAACCTAGGGGATAATTTTTCAAGAACTTGCTTTCCTCACTCACACTCTTTGGTCTGGTCTGGTGAAAGCCAAACGGTCTGAGAATTTACGTATTTTGGATGGAGTCTTCATAGAACTTTCTTTTTGCCAGAGAAAAAATATCGGCCCGAAGAGGCACATTCCTCTGAAACGCTCGTAGTTTGCGTTGTCTTGTAAACTGATCCTCTCTGACACATTTCGAGAGGATTAGACATAGCCTTAAGCCAAAATTCAATAACGAAAACGCGCCGAACCCATGTGAACGACGAAGGAGTGAATGTGCACAGAATTTTATCCTGATCCTGAAATGAAAAATTTAAAGAGACCGTAAATGTTTTCGACGGAATGTTGAAGCAAACGCTGGCAATTCATTACGCAGAGTCTCGTAGAGGTCTGACGGATGTATTAAAAGCTATTTTAGGAATTTAAATGGTCGGGCTATTGTATTGTAGCTGGGTGATAGTTATAATATGATGATAGGCAAATCGTAGGTTTGCGAAGTTGCTGAAGGTGATGGGAAAATTCTAAGCACCTTTCGCAGAAATATTTTGGTAGGAAATGCAATAACTTGTTTGATAATTTCATCATTACTTTTTCCCTAGAATTGTGAGAAAATCATCATTTCCTCTTCTGCTTATGTATCCCAAGAGAAGAATAAAAAGGATTTAGCCCAATGATGACGATCATCATCATCATCTTTGTAATAATGAACATATAGGGTTTCTCGTTGAATGAAACTCTATTTCACGGGAAATGGCCTTGGATTGTTTTGTTTCGTATACGGACATGAGACCGAAATACGTAAGCAGAGAGAAAGGATGTGGGTGAAAATGATGGGGAAAAGTTAGAGCATCAGAGCTTGAATCACAGGATTTGTTTCCTTCATTTGCAAAATGCAAATGGGTGAAAACGGATTCTGGATAAATATTTATGCGGGGACCTACAAAATAACTACACGTTTGCATAAAAAACTCGTAATAAAGATAGAAAGAACCCAAAACAGCTTCTGTAGGCATCTTAGAAAAGGATTTTGGAGAAGAAGCTACTGACTGAGCCACGAGAAATCTGGTTTCGTTCCATGATGCCTTTTTTTACCTGATCGTGATCATGTTACCCAAATCTAAAAACGAGAGAAAAACTTGCAACCTAAACCAAAGTAGAATTATCCAAGAGCTTACGGGGCGAAATGGAGCGATTTCAAAAGTTGCTCCCGAAAATAAAAGTTACAGAAGTTTTTTCTTAGCATATCAAACAATTAAAAATGTATCAAAAATGATATGACAAAAAAGCCAAGACGATGTTGGCTGGCTTAAGACGAAACGATGAACAGAAATGACTTGCTCATCTTCATTTTCATTACGCTTCATTTTCCCACGAGTCCCAAGTCCCAATGAATGTTACTTGAATATGCATACATGGTACATAGCAGCGTGTACATGAATACACTTGCCTCAATTAAACTGATTTGATTGTGAGAATGCTAATGTCGAGAGAATGTATAATTATGACAGATATGATATATTATGACTTATGAGCATCCATTCTTTAAAGTTGTTATGCTCGTTTGGATATTATTAATATTATATTTTGGCAAGATCAAGTACAACTGCACTGCACTGCTCCGAAAAACATGTTTAGTGTTAGTCTTACAAAGTCTACAATAACAAGTCGTAATATAATGGACGGACAGTGACCGTGTTTTTTAATGTGGATGTATTTTTCTATCCATTTATTTTATCGTAATTACGTTATTACAATTTATCACGACGAATAAAGATTAGATATGGGGCCAGCTGACTAAATGATTATGATTCTTAAATGGTCATAGTCATAGTCAAGTTTGCTCACTTTTTTATTGCTTGCGCTATTAAAGAGAAGCTCGTACGTAAATTAGCTTCCCGAATTAATGCATTTTGGTGGCCAAAATATTAGGTATAACCAGTATAACGTGCAAAGTTTAATTACTGCTTGTTCAATAAGCAATATAATACTAGGTATGTACATATGAAACGAAATCAACCTTGAATCCAGCCTCGTGTCGGAGTCGGAGTAAAAGCACGCCTTATTTGGGTAAATAAAAGGAATTGTCATTCCATACGATCTATACATAGACCTCATCGTAAATTAAGCAATATTATTATTAATTTTTGGTCAGATTTCAAAGTTTGACTAGTGAACTTTTGTGTGAAATATATTATGAAATATCCCTGAAAGTATGTAATGTCATACAAAAACACGCGTGAAGATCAGTCAAAACAGAGATACGAAACAATTTCTCGAGGAATCGAGAAGAAAGCTTGTGGTAGACGCGATTGGGAAGGCCTATCTTCAGACAGAACTATGTCGACTAGGAGTAGTACAAGCGGTTCGAAAGTCGTAAGTGGAGATAAATTTGATCCTAATTATTATAATCCATTAATTCGAGACATTGGGGAACAATGCCACATCAAACTGATCGTAATAATTATACCTGTCAAATGTAATTGCGATTGATTGTCTAATGTTATTGTCATTGACCAAATGAATATTTGACATTTGGAATGGACAATGGACATACCCACATACTATCCGGAAGCAAGCATCTATGTATGTCAATGTCAGACCTTTGCATTTTTATTACCACCACCACCATCTCAGAATAAACTTGACTCGTGTATTGACCGATTTCTCGACCCGTATATTTCGATCATATTCTGACTATGACAAAACCAGCCTTTGGCAAGAATTTTTATGACCATGGCCTACACCAAAAGGAAAAAATGTGCGAAACTACTTCTACTACCTAAGCAATATTTTCACTTGTCGTGAGTCGTGATCATGATCCTGACAAGGGCTTTGACATTGGCACACGTTTTGTTTGCCATTCAAAAAAAATAAGACATGGTAGGAAATTAAGTTGGATTAAAGTTTAATCTTTCACGAGGAAAATGAAATGTTTGTTTATATTTGAAGAAGTGAATGAATAAACAACAACCAACAACAGCTAAAATGTTACACGCAGATTTTGTAAGTTTAGAAGATTATGGCTTTTCTCTGGGGATAGAATTATCCTTTAAAACTTCGTCATTTATACTTTGTGATTTCACTTGTCGTGAGTCGTGATCATGATCCTGACAAGGGCTTTGACATTGGCACACGTTTTGTTTGCCATTCAAAAAAATTAAGACATGGTAGGAAATTAAGTTGGATTGGAGTTTAATCTTTCACGAGGAAAATGAAATGTTTGTTTATATTTGAAGAAGTGAATGAATAAACAACAACCTACAACAGCTAAAATGCTATACGCAGATTTTATAAGTTTAGAAGATTATGGCTTTTCTCCCGGGATAGAATTATCCTTTAAAACTTCGTCATTTATACTTTGTGAAGTTTAAAACTTTTCGCTTTTCCCTAATTTTACTCGCCTTTTCAGTGTTCACATTAACTTAATTTGTTTTTCTCGAATTTTTCTCGACTTTCGTCATTTCAGACGATTTTATCCTGGCATGAAGATATATCATTTGCCAACAACACGCTTAAATGTTCTTTTAGTAGGTATGAAAGTCAGCGGGCTTGGCTAAGCCAGAGTTATTCGAATGAATAAATTATTTAGACTCCAGTTTTTTGGTTACATATTATGGATTATAGAGGGGAAAAGAATATGGGAATGAAAGACAATGGCATTGGCCTTGAAAAGAAAGAGGCAAATAATATTTTCCCCTCCTCGTCGCTGTCGAACTAACATAACTTCAGCGAAATACATACATGTGAGTATATACTGCACTACACTACATTTTACAAGCTTCTGGTTGGGTGAAATCAATCATTATTATTATGCCAGCTTGTTTTGCATTTCGAGAAAATTGCTGGTTGGCTAGGACAATGAAAAGGCATGGTATTGGCATTAGGGCTTCTTTGCAAAATCGAGACTGTCGGAGAAAGCTTAGAACTCACCACAGGACAAGCTTTGCGGATTGCGAAAAGTCAGTCAGACTTAAGCATCCTCTGAAGCCACTATATTATTTTTTCTCTAACTGATTGGTTGTGAATGCAATATAGGGTTCAATAATTCCTTGAGCATTTAGTGATGTAATGGTGACATGGGTAGCAGCAGTACCTCTGACGAGCTACTTACGTACAACTTTAACTTAAACAATAATAACGACTCTAACGAAGGAGGGTTTGGTTTACGATATCGAGGGCTTGGTGGTCACCATGATGAAAGCTTGAGAGTCAACCCACCCTCCTTACTGACCGAAAGATACTCAGACGAAATCTGCTGCGAAGCCTCGATCCACTACGTAAGTGACGGAGATGACAAAGGGACCATTCCAGTGTTTGTGACAAAGCAAGGGAACAAAGTATACATTCCTCCATCCATAGTAGACCTGCTGCGGGACAAGCCTCCAGAAATATGCTGTGGCGAGGGTGACTACGACGACGACGAGGAAGCTGGAGAAGGGGGAAGACGCATTAAGTCTTATGACAGCATTGACTTTGACGACGACTCTGACTACGGTGACAATGACGCAGTGAAAATCGGTATTAATGGGGATGTCTCAGATGGGAGGGATGAGACGGACAGGGAAGAAGATGAGTTGGGCAGGGTTCGCGTTGTAAAAACTAGAAAGCTGAAAAGACAAGATACGAGTGATTCATTTGATTTCTTTGATTCTGACATGATCTGTGCTGCGTGGGAGCAGTTGAAATACGTGGGGCCGAGGCTAGTGCCATTCCTGAAAACCTTGGTCCTCTATTTCGTCCTCTTCATTCCGGATGATCGACCATCACTATGGGCCATGACTGTCAAGTGCTTGCCAACATTGTCCCTTGCCTTGTTCGTTGTTTTACATGGGATCGGATACGGGGAAAAGTACAAATTCCCACGCCAAATCTTTCTGGGACTTCTCTTTTCAAGTCTGGGGGATGCATTCCTCATCTGGCCAGGGTACTTTCTTCATGGAGTCGTTGCGTTTGGGGTCGCTCATGTAAGTAAATTACAAAAATTGATAAAATGTACTTGTTTTGGGTTTTAATAACGCATTTTAATTTTTAATTATCCATTTTCAGTGTTTCTACATCCGAGCATTTGGACTCCGACCGCTCATGCTAAAGACCGGATTGGCCGTGTTCGCAATTGCTGGCTCAAGTGAGTACTTCATTCTTTAAGGCCAAAGTATTTAGATGTCATGCAATGTCATTGTTACTGGGTCACGGGCATGGCTCGCGACTACGACTATTAAATGTTAATTGGATTGACTGTTCTAATCAAAAAAGTTAATCAAATTTTTATGTATTCCCAAGGTCTCATTCTAATTTTACCAGCCTTACTGGCAGAAAGTTTTTCGATGTTGCTCGGAGTATTGACGTACTCATGCCTGCTCAATGCAATGCTGTGGCGTGCCATTGCTCAAATTCAGCGAGAGGAGACACCGTACAAACCTGACAACTCGTCCTCACTTCCTGTGTCCACTACCACCACTAACTGGAGCAACATGTGTGCCTGCATTGGAGCACTGCTCTTTGTGATATCGGACACCGTCCTAGCTCTCAATCAATTCTACACGAGGGTTCCATATCACCAGGTAGATATTAAACTTGCTAATGTGATGTCAATGTTGAGGACAAGCAAACAAGAATGTATCATGAATTCATTGCATATTGCATTATGTACATCATTTATTTCCTATTTTGCAGGCCTTGATAATGGTAACTTACTACATTGGCCAACTTGGCATTGCAGTGAGCGTCGTCGGCCGGAAGGAGCTCAAAGCTGAGGATGCGCCTCCCTCCACTGCACATGAGAAGGATGATAGTGACCTTGGTGCCGCTCAAAATATACGACAGCGAAAAGCCAACGCAGACATATAACTTTAAAATTGTTAATACAAGCATCTCGATATTTCTTGTAAATAACTACGTAATAATAATAATAGTACTTAAGCCTTGTTCGTTAAAAATATATGGTTCCAGTTTCTATTTATGTACTAATTACAAAAGAATTTTAAGCATTTCGTTTTATGTATCTATTGCATTTAAATAAAACATAAGCATGAGTAATTAAAAGAAGAAGTATGTTTACAGTCCGAAAGTAAAAGTTTTTGGCAACTCTCTCAGACTTTCTCGGAATATATCCATGTGCTAGGCTGAAGTGGTGAAAACGTGCGGTTTTTCCTTTGGTTTCCCACGAAGGAGTAAGTAAGAAATTCTTCCAACTTTTGTGAGAAATAAACGAGGCACATTTTTGGCACGAATTTGAAGGAAATGTGAAAAAGATTCACGTCTTCAAGTCACGTCTTTCCCTTTCAAATTCAAGGCCTTCAAATTTCAAGCACTCTGTATGATAAAAGGTATGCGATACATATACATATACATATGTAATGTAAAGGGGTATGAAGCGAAATGAATGAAAAATTCCAAGAAAAATCTTGGTACAACTTCAATTTGCTTCGTACTAATGGGAAAATGCCAGAGAGATGACGTATGAGTTCTCAAATATGAGTTGCCTGTCACTAGTAGTCGCGTCATAACTGAAGTGAATATGCTTGATTTCAAGTGAAAGGTGAGTACTTTAATTTTTAAAAATACATGTAACGGAAAACCAAAAGAAATCGTGCTTTATTATTAACTAACCAACCTGGTATTTTATGAAATCCAGTTTAAGTATGAGTCCAAAACTTTTAATGTAGGAGTGATCCGTGCATCTTACTCGAATCATAAAACGCTTGAAAAAATGACATTAAATATGCAAGTAAGATTAACAGAGGAGTAGATACCATATAATAAGTAGTATGTTTTTTATTGTGTGTACATATTTTAAAGTGTATGTTTTTATAAGTTTTACAATTCAATCACCAACGTCTTCTATGACTCTATCAATCATAATCATAAGTCGTCCGCACACACACTGACACTGACAGAGAGAAAGAATGTCCGAATTGAGGTGAAGCGATAAAATACTTTACATACATATAATTATAATCACACACGACGACATACATAATATAGAGCTTTCTTTCTAGCAAATATTTACTACACAATCTTTTTTTTCTTTCTACAAGAGACGATAGACATTTATAGACGATCATAGAATAAGGTATAATTTTTCTTCTTTACAAATGTGACATGTTTATCTGAACATCCAATTTTCATAGATTTGATTGACATATTTGAAATTCTGTTTTGCACAAGGGAATACGACAAGGTAGAGTATAGGAATTGACACATCAAGGACATATGATACGGATAACGACAAAGACATGACGCACGGTTGTACGGTTACATTGACGAAAGCAGAGGAGAAAGCAATAACATACAGAGAGAGATCATTTGCTTAAGATGTAAGATAACAATACACCTTAGTACCGTAAGAAGATAAATGAAAG
Source organism: Seira ritae (assembly GCA_027744415.1). Taxonomy (NCBI): domain Eukaryota; kingdom Metazoa; phylum Arthropoda; class Collembola; order Entomobryomorpha; family Entomobryidae; genus Seira; species Seira ritae. Next base: position 7,698 of record JAHZNI010000332.1, read on the forward strand.
ATGACATGAAAGGAAAAATTATTAAGTAAATTGATGACACACACACTGAAAGCAATAAGAAGAAAGAATTCAGAGGGAAATGAGTTTGATATTTGTACTTGAACTACCATAGCTTTCACTTTTACACTCCACTCGACTCGATATTATTTTTGGTGATAAAGATTAGATACACATTTAAAGCACGTGTGCTGATTGACATTGACATGGAACAGACATAGACAGAGGGACAGACAAGAGCGCAGCGCGGGAGGCAAATAGATACAATAGGACCTATCACTATCACGGCATATTTCGAAAGAGCTAAATTGTTTGGCATTGACACATGACACAAGGACAAGACACGAAAAGCTTTGATTGCCACGCAGAACAATGATTTATGGAACAAGCTTACATATGACGACACATGATACCATTGACGATAGGAAAGTTGTTTTATGTAAGGTGAGGTACAGGACAATACTTAATAGGATTTTTTGCGACACACGGAATCACGATATGACAGCAATTAAAGCGACAGATGCGACATAAATCAAGACAAGACAGGACACATAGATACATCAATAGACAAAGACGACACAGGGTGAACAAACTACTTTAAGCGAAGGCGACGCAGCACACGACACGTAGTGGTAGTCAATTTGGACTCTGACAGAATCGGAAGTAAGTAATTAGGATGTAAATTAAAAGGAATGGGAAGAAGTTGAGATTTTTTGTAAGTGCAGTTTAGAGTGAGAAATGGAAAGTGCATTTGCAGGAGAGATGGAGTAGCAGCAGCAGAGGAAGTGGGTAAAATAGAAGAAGATAATATGACCATGCGAACGAATACAGATCAACTATCTTTTCTTGAAACATTGAGTCGCATTCAACAAAAGGTTTTGGTTAGTTTTGACGGAAAGCCTTGAGAGTAAAATTAGAGCACACAAGTTACATCACATTGACATGATATCTAGCACATTAGACCTCCATTTAACAATAATTCAAACTTCACGTGTATTTACGTACATACAATTAAGGCAATAAATCCTACCGTAAAAAGTTCAACATGTCACCGAAAACATTAACAATCAACGACGCGAACGCGACGGACATATTTACGAAACAATCAACGACAATGTTGTAGGTACTTCACATACATAATGTTATAATTGTTAGTTCATATCTATGCATCAACAACTTTACAACATTTAAAATATCCATGCACCGAAGAACAAGGTACTTTCTCTGTGCTCTTTCCTAGTCTTCATGAAGCAATACATTCGGGAATTTTTTTTGTGCTTTTCCCAGTGCATTTGACATAAACGAAATCTTAAAAAATAATTGGTGGTACGAGAAGAATGACTGGACTTTGACAATCACCATTTTACAAACATTGACAACACCTTCAATTTAAATAAATCAAAAGCACGGAAAAAATACAATTTTCAAATTTCGAATTCATTTCATGCACGCTCATATGTACCATTTTTCATCCTGCTTGTGTTATAGTGTTTGTGTGTGAGAGTTGCGTGTGAGGGGTTTGTGTTTTTGTGTGTTAGTAAAATGTATAATCTGCACTTGACAAAGTCTTTTCGTCTTTTTTAATGCATAGTAAATACAATATTGAATACACATTAAATAGCTACCAGCTATTCCTGTTATTTCGGACACTCAATGAAAACCACAGACTAACCAAATAACCAACTCGGAAAACTCAATCTATCAACTCATCTCATCACCTCATGCTCAATTATGCCAATCACCAACATTCTTGAGATAATTTAAGTTCCTAATTTGTGTAATTGTTAGTACCAATCAAATCCTAATACATTATGAATCCAAAATGTTGGAAGTTTTTAATATTTAGTATCGAGCTTATCGTGCGTCGTCATGTCGTTTAAAGTTAAGTTTCTAGAAATTCCTTTTTTTGTCTCGGAAATTATTTAGTAATTTAATTGAGTTGAGTTAAATTCAGAGAGCTTTCGGAACGGAATCGCAAAGTATTTCATGTACGTACAGAGTAAAAAATAAATTCATTTTTTAAAACGAGTAGGTATTAGTCATACCGTCTATTGATTTTTTCGGGGATAAAATCACATTTCCTCGAGCTATTACATATTCCAAGTCCTGAAAAACACTAGGTTTTTAATAAAATATTCGTCATCAATCAGTAAAATGGATTACCACGTGCCTTTTTGAGTGACAAGGTTATTTTCTTAAACTGAGGAAGCCAGAAAGTGAACTTAATTAAATTATATAAATGGAAAGAAATTAATTTGTTCTTCATTTTCAAATTCAAGTTCAACCGGGGCAACTTGAGTCTGGCGTAACATATCATATCTTGTACTTCTTTTCCACGAAAGTCCCAGAGCAGATACGACAAAAGTTTTTTTGGGGTTGTATTTAATATGTAAATTTCTGATTTGATGTGGTTTGTTTGGTTTATGTTTTTATAGGATAGTAGCTCGCAATTAAAAGAAATGACTTGAAATTGTACCGTTTTGTATAATATACATATTCATGAACCTGTCGCTTCTGATTGATCCTGAATCACTTTGGATAACATGTTTTTGATATATATTTTTTTCACTGATATATTTTTTTAGGTTGTTCTCCAAAAAGTGTATTTTTTGGAGAAAGATACCGTTTCCTGGAAAAATAAAATATTCGTTTCTCTGCATTAGTATTTTAGCTTGCAATCATCATGATCATATCATATCATACCATACATACATATCTTGATATTTAGCCTCATCAAAAAGAATTAATGGTGTTAGTGAATCGGAAGTAGCCTTAGCTGAAGAAATGTGTACCCTTAGCCTGGATTTAATTCATATGTTTCCTTTGTGTTTTTTTCTCTAGTCTCAAAAACTGCTTAGCTTAACCAGACTCAGTTTGCCCCACGTTGCCCCGATGAAAAACTTAATAGGTTCGTTTGTGGTAGGATTCTTGTTTGTCGACATAGGTAATTATAGTATTTTTTGTGTCTTCGCTTCTACAATACCTTCGCTGATAAAACTACATCTTATCATTTATAAATGTATATTATCATTATCATACTTCATAATTCAATTTCATACTCTTTTTTGCCTAAATATCTTGTTGCTTGTTTTAATGTAGTATTTTCTCGTTCATAACTTTAATATTTAAACTTATCATCATATAGGCCCAGTTAGTTATTACTAGAACGTTACTTATGGAAAACTTTCTTTTTTTTGCTCAGCTACAGCTACGAATGGATCATTTGCTCGTCATCATTTTACCAGTTAAAACACATACATGTAGAGTTCAATCAAATACCTGTCGGTCCAGTTATAGCAAACCTAGGCTCCTCATATTTTTGCATCCTAAATCTGATTCCTTTGATCCATAACCTAATCACGTGCGGTTATTGTTTGTTAGTCAGGAGATTTATTGTTAATTGTTAATTCGAATCAATAAGTAAAATCATGTTGAAGTATTGAGAGTAGACGAGACGAGACCAAACCAATAGTTCACCGGCAAAAATTCTAGTGCTAATCATTTTTTTCATCAGACATTCATCGAATTAAATAGCTCTCTACCATTTTTGGTAATTTATAAGTAAATTGTAGAAAAAATTGGTTTTCTAAGCCTTTTTTGAATGCATACAGATTTATACCTTTTTCACTGATCGATTAATTCCATTCATATTTCTTCGTGTTACTCTAAAACCTCCACGCAAAAATACTCAAGAAAAACGGAAAATGGGCCAATTTAGCAAACTTACTTTAAAGTTTCTTATTTAAATCTTAATGTAATTTTTTTAGTAAACATCCTTTCTCTCATAAAAATTGTATTAGGTTGTTTTTGCAAGGTATCCTATTTTAATTCCTAAGAGGAAGTCAAAATGATATAATTTAGTTTCTATTTTCAGCTGCTTGATTCACTTTCAACTCATTTAAAATGAAGTAGGCAAATAAAAAGAGACAACATAACATCCGAATCGTTCCGATGAAACCTACTAAGTAACTCAGAGTCGTGATCAATGATCATATCATACATAAAAGAAGAGAGATGAAATTCTACACTTTTTAAACATAACTCGATCTATAAAAGCTAATAAGTTTAAAGGACATTCTATGCCTATCTAGCTTCCTCTCACTACAAAATTATATCAGTTTTTGCCGATAATGCAATTGTGGTATTAGTTCATTAAATACTTTCATGTGGTTTTGGGTTTTCTGATGTAGCCGGAAAATATATCGGTTTTTTTGTTTGAGGTTGAGTGGAATTCAGAAGAACCTCGTCCGCTAAGATTTCTTTAAAGATAATAAAAGTTTTTTCGTTTGCCGATCTCAATCTCGTCCTTCCCCTTTTCCCGTCTTTATTCAGCAAAGAACTTGTAATACATCATTACGAGGAAGATCAAACCAAAGATACCCATCACGATCATCATCTACAAAGGGAATTAAATTCCACCATAAAATACCAATTAAACTATGACTTTCATGCCACAAATACTTATTAAGTAGAATTTTTTTGTTGCGAACAAAAGCATTTAGAATGCATGCATGAATACTACAATACCTTCATATTCTCCAACCAGAATTTGTTTTTCAGAGCACCAGCCTGTTTCTCGAACATCGACGCACCTTCCTGCAGTTTATCTGAATTCAACAAAAATTATAGGTTAAAAATTGTCAAAAAATACAGTGTTTTGCAATTAATTTAGTAGTGGTAGTTAGTAGTTGTAGTCTAACCAGATCGATAATCCAACTCGGCTAATTTTGAATCCCTCTCAAGCACTTTCTCTACGTTTGTTCGCATGATGTCCACAACCTGAAATTATTTACACAAAAAATGGAAAATTAATTTGTTTGACCAGGGTATCATCTCTTGTCATAAAAGTGCGAGACTACATAATATTCTGATGTAAATTCTCACTTCGTCGACTTGCTTCTGCGTGTGCTTCAACCTTTGCTCTGCAGCAATTTGTTGTGGCGTTCTTTTCCTCTCTGGCATCGGGGTCTCCCCCTCCCCCTCTGGTCCTGCTTCGACATCTGGATCTGCACTATTTGATTAAGAAATTATATTTCAATTAGCAAAAAAAACACTTGACAATTCAATCCTAATCGCGTATGTAATTGACATCTGAATTTATTTTGTAACAGTAAATTCAATTTACACTTACCTCATTTTGATTTATTGCGATTCAATTCAAGGTTCACTTGAAAGTGTACTTTTTGTTTCAAATATAATTTATTATTATTCTCCCTCCTAATCTCCCTACTTAAAAATTAAAAGGCTCCTTTTCAATTGAGCTAATATTGGTTTTGCACAGGCAATGAAACTCTTACTGAACTAGCAACAGCAACAACTTTTTTCTCTTCCCTTCAGCAAATCACAGATTTATTTTTATAATATAATTCTCCGGGGAAAATTAAAGTATTCTATAATGTGGTTACTTTATTAGATAATTTTTGGTTCTATATTTCCTCTCGCTCGTGCTGAACAAGGAGTTGTCGAATGAGCAGTAAAATACGTCTAATGAAAAGGCAATATAAGCAACTGACTCTCGTGAGTGGTACAATTTATTTCAGTTTTGGGAATTATATTACTTTTTATGCCTTATGTCCATAATAAAAATGACACTGCCCACGATAGACGAAGAAGAAACGACACATAGGTCAATAGATATTTGTCTCTTTTCCGTAAAAAGCTAGGTACACGACGACAACGCAACGTTTCGCTTTCTAACTTCTTATTATTATTTTGTGTATGTGTGTATCTGACTTCCGCTTACATTTACGGTATGAATATTGCCCCTATTTAATGTAACAATCAAAGAGGAAGAAAGGAAATAATGGAAAGGCCAAAATCAATCTCAGTTGAGGCAGAGAGCAGTGTAGTAGCAAAATATACTGGCACCACTACCGTGGCCTATGATGCGTTTTCTCTATTGTTCCAGGAAAAGAAACATGAAAGGGAACTCCTCGAAAAAAAACAGAACTTTTTTTATTTCTTGGAAGTAATGCAAATGGACAAGTTTCCTTTGAGATTGAACGACTCTCCCGTCTCCTCTCTTCTTCCTCCCTTTTAGCTCTCGCGAGTCTAAAATATAAAGCCGTTACTTTTTCTGGTAATATGGAGGACGCTAATTACTATCCTAAAAGTTCACTTTGAGCGAAACGAAAAGGTGGTGGAAAGTTGGTGTGATGATGATGGTGATGGTATGCTAGTTGTATGTAATTCAGTTTCTATGCTATGGTGTATATATGGTGGTGATGGTGGTGGTTGGCAAAAAGACGATAAAAATGGATCGGATCAACAACAATAAAAGGATAATATCATGTTTTCGTTGGAGCTTGTGTGTGTGATGTCGATGTACACGTAAAAGCTACATGCAATATTTACATTAGTCAGAGTCAGAGGAAAGCAGGCAGGAGAGGCGAAAAGAAAGAAGTAAAAGCAGCAGTAGCTGAGTAGAAAAAGTTGTTTTAGTACTTTCGATACTGCGAGGGGAAAAGGAAAGAATGAAATATTCAACGTGGTAAAGTAAAGCTTGGATTTCCCTTCTGAACTGAAGGAAAGAAGGAAACACTGTAAAGCTATGTAAGGATGTAATGCTATGCCTTCACCATTCCCAGAAGCTATGGATGGATGGCTGATGGTTGGTGGTGGTGGTTGAGAAAAGTAAGTGTAAAGCGTTAAAGTATTAGCATTGTACTCCCACGACTGAGAAATAATATGAATAGAGGAGAGAAAAAAATCTATTTTTTTCAAGAGCCTGGCTTGTGCAATACATTTGGGCCCATCCTTTTTTCATAGGAGAATGGCTATAGCTTTTATATACTAGAGAATGATATCCCTTTTATAAAAGTAGATATTATGTGGGGATGCAGCATTGCGGTGAAATTTAGACCCACCGGCGCCTGCTACTGCTTGAGCCATGCCCCCGTCAACCATTCTTCGGCTGTTTCCGGATCCATGAGAGTGAGTGAGTGAGTGAAAGCACTTGAGAGAAAAGAAAGTGCTACCTACCTATACATACGTACCTAATCAACATGAGATGTTTCGTAATGAGAAGGAGAAGCAGAAGAGAGATATGGAATGGAGAAAAAAATACTGTAGGCATTTACCATTTTATGTAATATTTTTATAGGAATGACGAAATGGACATGAGGAGAGAAAAACTTCACATAAAAGCTCTCCAGCATCCCTATCTCATTGAAACATGCATGGCATGATGATGATGCAACGCTTATTATTTCAGTTGATACTTTGGATGCGAGTTGAATATTAAATTTGGGAATTGAGAGGAAAGTATCGATCTTGTCCTGTCTTAAAAGCCACCGAAAGCACATACGGGGCTACTTCTTTTAAAAAATGGAATGTACTCATTTTAGAGATATCAATTATAGATATGATGATAATGCGAGACGAGATAAATGAAAATCCTGCACGAGTTAATTAAAGTATTAAGGAACACGTAAACAATATAATAGCATTGCATTTCTTGTCTGGTCTAAAATCGAACTAAATTGACTTTTCGTGTCATTCGCCCTTTCCAGGGATCTTTGCTCAGGTTCATCGAATGCTATGCTATGGGATTTGACTCGGACCCGATGCAATAATCCTATTTTATCAACAGCTTCCATTTCTATCTGCTTTTACTTGATTTTACTCTCTTGACTAAACAGACTGTATACTCAATATGTAGGAGAATGATGTGATACGAGAGAGATGAGACAAGGATTTCTCGTTTTGCCCCGTTCTATCGCCAGCATCGTCTTACTTTCATTTCTTTCTACATTCAAAAGAGAACTTTGTCCTTCACTTGTTTTTCGTTACATAAAAATGTCGATTTTCATTTCAAATTAATCAATTATGCAGCAAATAAAAATCCATGCGAGAAAACTGAGCTGTGCTTCTATTACCCTACAAAATTTTGTTCTACTTATCTTGGAACCTTTTTTTTGCTCCACTCTGTCTGTCGAAGTCTATGAAATTAATGTAATTTATAGCAAGTCAAATGTAATAGCTCGCAGAATTCCTACCTACGTAAATGCAATAAAAGTCAATAAATTGGGTCGATTTCAATTTAGATTTTTCTAGTAAACTGATGCGCATTTTGTTTAAAAATCTGAATAATTTATAATTTTTATTTCATTCGTTAGTTCTAACAGCTCTGAAAGGTAGTCTAGTTATTTTTCAGTGAAGAAGCCGTGACATTTGTACGATAAAGTAATTCGAGTTGGCGCATAAAATTAATTAAGGGGGGACAGGCTGTGAGCAGCCAAATCTTGGACAGGATGAATATCAGGAAATTCATGCAATCTGACACATTCCACCAGTTCATTATCTACTGTGGATGTGTTCACCTTGTCTCTGCAATATTTCTGGTGGCCGGAGGATTCGACTTTTTCCTTAACCTAGGTTAGCCTAGACTTTGACTTTGACATAATTTTATTAAGGTTGATTCAGTTTTTAAACTAGACTCTAACTACGTTATCTTACAGGAATCAAGAAGGTATTCAGGATAACAAAGTCGTCGCCGGTGTTCAAATTGTGGAGGGATTTACCCGTTCCCATTTACATGAAATTTTATCTGGTACAAATTTTTTTCATTCTGTTAGATAAACTTATTGAATTCATACTATATTTCCTGCAATGCAGTTTGTACGTACATAGTTTAATGTACAATTATTGTATATGATGCAGTTCAATGTGACCAATCCGGATGACATTGGGAATGGAGCGAAACCCATGCTCAGGGAACTGGGTATGGAAAATACTTCAAACAAATTAAATATTTATTTGAAATTCTACCATAAATAATAACTTTAATTCTTTAATAATTACTATACTTTTAATAAATTTAAATAAGGACCTTACACGTATCTGTAAGTCGTCATCATATTATTATCATTTTAAGCATGCATGCATACATACTTTATTAAAATTAACCATGCTTTAATGAGTAGGGTGGACTTTGAAAAATTCGACATCACCAAAAATTCCACCAGGGACACAGTCAAGTACAAGCAAAACCGTACCTTCTACTTTGAGCCGGAATTGTCAAGTGGGAAGGAAGATGATGAATTCACAATGATGAACGTACTCTACATAGTAAGCGAAAGCAGCTTTCCCTGAATGGGAGAGCTGTTTCCCGGAAGTTATTATAACATAACCTTGTTCTCCTTTAGACTCTTGCTCTTACGTGCGTCATTGTTCTTTGTTGCACTTTTCGTTTTAAAGGCAGTGTCCCACATGGCCAATGACTTCACGGATCTCGAGTTCATCTTGGAAACGCTTGATGAAATGCTCGCGGATCGTGGAGAAACACTAACAAGGAGAGTCAAGGTGAAGGATATACTCTTTGATGGAATCTCTATCCAAACCTACGTTGATCTAGTGAATGATCCGATGGTTCAGCAAGCCGGGGAAATTGAGTTTCCAGAGGATTATAAAGATGGATTGTTTGCTCTTCTGAAAAATGTAAGACAATAAATACAATTTTGCATGTCTTGTGATGCCCCCAAACGCTATACATAACTACTATATATTACTACTTTCACTCAGAAAAACGGCACCCATGATGGCTACTGGGAGATGTATAGCGGCATAAAGGACTCTTCTCAGTTCGCTAAGCTCTACAGTATTCAAAACGGAAAGCGGAAGTTGGATATGTATAAAGGGGACTCGTGTAATGCCATAAATGGGAGTGATGGGACGCTTAACCCGGTAACCTTAGCCCTTAGCCTGACAAAAAATGGCAAAAAATATCTCAGCAAAAAACTTTCTACGTATTTATATTGACTAATTGATATAGCCTTTCATAAAGCCTGGAATTACGGAGTTGTATGCTTTCGTACCTGAAATCTGTCGCTCAGTAAAATGGCAGTACTTGTATGACGCGGAGACCTACGGAATCAATGTCGCAAGGTATACCTTGCCGGCAATCGAGAGCGTCGTCGAAAATCCTGACAAGTGGTGCTTTTGTCCAAAGGAAAATCCAATGGATTGTGACGTTTCTGGATTGGAGAGCTTGAAAGCATGTTTTCAAGGTTAATTTTGAAAATGATAGTCAGACGCCACAAATGTATGCACTGTAATACATACCTGCAAGTTAAAAGTATTTTAACATATATTTTATGGCGTAGGTGCTCCTGTCGAACTGACTAAACCCCATTTCTTCGAAGGTAAGAGCTTAATTGCGAGTAGGTTTGAAAACTTTAATTAACGCATGTATAACATTTGAAACTGATTATTTGGCCAGCATTATATTATCATGACAGTCATCCATACGTACAAAATTTTTCATGCCAATCCGAGAAGATAAGTGAAAGGGAGGGTTTGATTTTGAT
>JAHZNI010000333.1:0-13176 GCA_027744415.1 Seira ritae
TGTGCGGCATGCATATAGCAAGTGAAGCAAGTGTCCCTCCAAAAAATATATACGGATTTTTTCCCAAACACGTGGACTGGCATTACGTCCGTATTGCATTGCACGCGCTCGCCAGACTCGTGCAAGTAATCAAATCAAAAGGAAATGAATCTGTGATCTTAATGTCGAAGTTATGATTATGACGGCTTTAATTGCGAAACACAATTAAAAGCCTGAATCTGGTTTCAATTTCAGTTTCATTTATCCCTGTTCCAAGTTGTATGCATGTAGTTTAAAGCTGTAGTTATCTTTTGAATTTCTACCCATGTAATGTATCATCATCTGGTAATTACTACAACCTTGGAATGAAAATCTGATAAGGGTGGAAATTATGATGATGATGAGGATGATGAAGCCCAGAAATAGTAATCAATAGTAAAGATCACTTCGCATATTTCCCATTGGTTTCTTTTTGGCTTCAAGCTAAACAATTTTTTTAGGAGGAATCTTATGGAATATAATTTTTAGAATGTTTTTAATGGTCAATCAATGTGCTTTTAATGCCATAATAATTTTCATGCGCAGTTTAAGTTTCTGGGCTTATCTCAAGATCGAAATCTTTGGAGGAGACGAGAGGGGAAGTCCATCTGGATACTCTCCAGTTATTCATTTAAATACAAAATGGCTTGGATGATTTGCCATTTACATGAAATAAAGTAGATGTGCATCAGCACTTCATAAGCAAAAACCGTAATTTTTCTAAAGTTTTAAGTAAGTAGGTATACTTCGTTAAGACAAGAGTCGTACATAATGAGCTCATTTGTAACTTTTTTTTGCCAAAGGAGTTAGAATGAATCACAGTGTAGTGGTGGTGGTGGTGGTAGGTACTTATATGCAAAAAATGCAATTTGCAATAATGCGAATCTCCCTTCACATTTTTTTGCATGTATGCATCGTAGACATATCATACCTAACCATCCACAACAACAAGGAGAATTGATGATGATAAATTAGAGCAATACAATGAAATAAGTGAACTTGTCTAAAAAAATATAAGATGGGTAGTTGATAGCAATTATCTCTGAGCAGAGCTCATAGTCTCTAAAAACCATTCTGATGATGATGATATGGATCCATAAACTCGCTTAACCGTGGGAAACGTCCGGCTACTACTTGTGCAGTTTTGCACTGCAGTTGATAAAATTAATGAGGTATTCTCAACGATTATCTCCCTCCTTCGAAGTAAGTAAGTAGTTGTACATATTATATAGTTTGGGAAAAGCAATTGAAAATTGAGATGAGATGATATAGCAAAGCAGAGGTGCACTACTACTACTACTGCTGAAAACTGATGCGCTTATCTTGCAAAAAAATATATTTAAGGAGATTCTGGACTAACTTAACTTGCTTTCTTATAAATTCTGAGAATTTTTTTCTGATTGCCTATCTCAAAAATATCTTTAGCCTTGATTGACGTGACGTGCAGGAGAACAGAACAGCAGAAAAAATATATATTATTCTAATGGGTTGGTGGATGGATGGGGGATGATGCGATCAGATCAGCACCAGCAGATGAGTAGTATGTATTCTTATGTTTCATGTAATCTATGAAAAGCAGAAATGAACTTACGTTTTTTTGTGATAACTCAGGAAGAATCAGGAATGGAAGAGAAAAGTGGATACTGTTGTCTAGTCTAGTCTAGCCTTTTAGATGAATGCACTGTGAAGAAGAAGACCTTATGCGAAATCACTAGATATATTCCACAACAGAGAAGAAACTAAAATGCTTTATGCATGTCCACCTGAACAAAAATCTCTAAACTTGTGATTTGCTCAAGTGATAAAATTGTTCTTGACAAGGATACTACCAACTACACACAAAGTTTTGGAAAGAGTTCCCACCAATTTATCTGATTATTTTTTAAAATATTTTTTTAGTTCTGTGTTTTCCAAAATATAATCTGCACACAAGTTAAAATGTAACATGTATGTAGTTATTTAAATCGAAGAATCTGAAACAATGTTGTTTGGAGATATGACTTCAAGGATAGAGGATTTGATCAGGTGGATTATGATTCGATGAGACGTGAACAAGACGAGCTTACTTAGATTTACTGAAGCGGGGATTTAGTTTAAATAAAACATTTACCAAAACTACTACAAATTTTTATGGAAGGTGCTCTTTTTCAGACGTGACATCTATCCAAACTCTTCAGTTGCCGTAATGTAATAACCATCCAGGGCCCAGGGAGTTTGACAAATGCAAATGAAACCCCAGAAGCCATAATTCATAAAAACCTTTAATTGAATCACAATTTGTGTGACATCTATATTTCAGTTAGTTTAAATGACTTTTAAAGTTTAGGTTAAACATACTTTAGATTATATCGTTCCATAGTATGTATTGGTGAACTAAAATCAGAAAATAGAATAAAATGTCAACATGAAGGATTGATCATTCGCCCTATCGGTCAATGTTGGCCAGGCCAGGTTGATGATCGATTTGATCAAATTCCAAATAGCTTTATAGTATCCCAAACATAATAATAAAATACTTCTTTCTCTATCGAATTTAGATTCTTATCGATACAATACATGATTTTAGTTCAAACATTAGAGGTTCCTCTCTCTCCTTCTCCATCCCAATAGTAATGGGTAATATGCGTTGTAGAGTAGATAGAAGTCAGTGAAAAACATGATTCAATCAATTCCAGTGTTCTGTTCTCTCATCAAATTGGGGAGGAGTGCCCGCGTTGTCAGTAACTCTGATCAAATCAATAATAACAATCGACAATCGCCTCCTTCATTCTGACTTGGAAATAAAATATTGATCGTTTATAATAATCTAAATAATAGCAATATTATTACGAAACGTATGCAAACATACAATTCTCAGAGAGCTACCTTATTGCTACCATGTTTTATATTAGTCTGCTCATGTTTTATACTCCTTGTACCATTTCGATCAATCTTAGATAAAGACATGGAATCAGAGGAGAGTCGAACGAACGAAGCAATAATCAGAAGCCGAAAGCTACTGTCAATGTGCCACCACCGCTACGGTTACTAGCTTAGCTTGGCTTGAAATGAACAGGTGGATTGGATTGGATTGGATTGGATTAGAGATGCCTTGAAAGAAAACACGCTGGAGTGAACAAGTGGAGTACATATGCATTGCAAACTTACATTATTTACAACAATAGAGGAATGGAAGAAGCTCAGAATCAGACAGTATGAAATTTAAAGCGTAGTAAATTAGTAGATGGATTAAGGCTATTGTCAATATTTTTTTTCATGTCAGGAAGGAAAGGACCACTGCCGGGCGAAAATCTTTTCAAAATGATTGGCGATAAGATCTTTAATAATTTTTTCCTCTTCAATGCAAGGAGCTAGTAGTCAATAAAAGAATTATAATGGAATTTGAAATGGGACGGGGATTCCGTACATCCTTCACAAAGAAAAAGCAATTTGCTTTAACATATCCACCAATTAAAATGAAATTAAGGAATTAGCCGGGAAATAAGTATTAGAAATATTGGCTGGCTTGCCATTTTATTGTTTCGCAAATGTTTTAACAAAATGGTATGTGATCAGATCAGAGTCAGAGAAGCTATAAAGCTAGAGCACCTAGAGCCTAGACCTAACTAAAGTTGATGAATAGGATCGCCTCTAAAATGGGAAAACAAACATGGGGCGGATCTCAGAGAAATAAAAAACTGATGCTGATAAGCAGAGGAGATACAAAAGACAGACAAAAGTCAAATCATCAAATCAAGACGAGACATTTTTAACCTGAACTAAAGAGATGATGATGACGGTGATGCTGGCTGAGTTTGAAATGATGATGATCTTTGTCCGTTTATTTAAAAATAAAGATTGATATGAAGATGATGATGGTCATTGCAATGTTGTTGTTGTCGTCGTCTTCGTTTTTCTTCTTGATGACGACGATGAAGGTGATTACACGACGACTTCAAAGATAATAATGATGAAGAAGATGATGACCAACATGATGATGATCATCTTCAGCCTCAGCGAGTGAAACAAGTCAGGAGCATCCATCCATCCAAACAATATTTACCTACTAGGACTCCACCACCACCACTACCACCATGAGATGAGATAAGGCATCAAGTGAACTCATTGCTTTTTGATGCTGAAGCTGAGGAAACGAGCAGACAAGACAAGACGTTTTAAAAGGTTCTCTACTCTACTCCTCTTCAACCCCTTTTGTTTCATGAAAGAATGCATGTACCTATTGTATGCATTGTTGCGTCTCAGATTTTACGAGATCGTTATCGGGAATGGGCGTCTCATCATGATCTTCACTCTGATCATTAGTCACTCGAGAAACGAGAATGAAGTGCGAGAGGCTTCACATCACGTATGTACGCATACATATGTATGCATAGATGAGATTTCAACTTCAACCTTTTTTTCTTAGAGTCATGTCATGTCAAAGTTTAGAATTGAAAAAAAGAGTATCGAATCGAATCAAATCAATGCACGTGATTTACCTCTGAATAAAAGCCAAAGTTGGAGGACATTTCAAATGTCAATATAAAATACTTGAGCAATATCCAAATGAGGCATTTTCTCGCTAAAGGAATTAAATAAAATAAATATTTTGATATTATTTGCTTATTTTAGAATCATCATTAGGAATTTATCAATTGCATCCATCTTATTTAGCGGATAAACTGTCACCTTATTTCTTCCCATCATCACATCACAACACATCACAGGAAAATGACAGTTGTGAGGACTTGTGCTCGCTCGTGATGATGATACATGATACTGCAGCTCTAAAGTAGGTAAGTATATTTTTTTCATCTAGTGAAGAATTTTACCCTTGTAAAGTAAATATAAAGCCTTGACTGAACACATGCAAACTACCCAAACCTTGACTTCTCCTCCTCCTTGTCATCATAATAAACATCATGATAATTCAAATCGAAATGCTTTTCTTCCGTCATATTTAGAAATTAGAATCAACCATGCCTATGTATTTTAAACGGTGTTTCGCCAATTGAACTAGACGCTTCCCTTCCCCCGATAAAAATTTCTTTGGTCATAAAGACTACCTCTTCTACTAATAAAAACCATACATGTGAGCTGTAAAATGTGTTGATTGAAAAAAGCAGGCCAACCGACTGACTGTTTAGCTGTAGCCTTCAGAAATTCAGAATGAAAACGGTAAAAACAATTGACAGTTGATCTGATTGATGAGCATATGTATATAAAATTCTGATGAGTCTCTTGTCATCAAACTTAAGAACGTAATAAAAGCGTGAAATGGGGGTTTTATTTACCCTCCATTATGATAAAATGACAATAAAATATTTCCTCCTCTTTTCAAAGTGATTTCCTATCCCATCCCATCACAAATATCACAATACAATGTTTAAACTTACATAAAATTCTTATTACGACTGCTGAACTGCTGAAGTGAAGTCAATATGCCTAACTTTTTCCGGGTGAATTTTTAATTTATCTCTAGCTTTATTAATTACGAGAGGAGTCTTTGAACTGAAGGATTGAAGGATATGATATCAAGAACTGTCAATAATCAAATTCAAATCTTGTGTAGTCATCAAATAAATAAGTAGTATATTTTCCTCAAACTGATTTGATTCCTGTATGTTTTGGATAGATAAATTGTTGTGTAAGTAGAAAAGATTTAAAGGAGAAATTCCTGGGCAGATACATAAATGCAACTTCTGTTATTTTGAATAACTCCGATCTTGAGTTTTCGTTTTATTGTCTTCAGGTAATTTTCATTCTAAAGTAGATTCATCACAATTGGCGTGGCAAAGAATAGGACTTAAAATAATTCGCAAACTTGTGTTTAAAAGTGTTTCCTTTACATCACCAAATAATTCTAACTTAACAGCACAAAATATTAAACAAGTGAAACTAGAAAATTGAAAAATGCTTTTTCTCCTTCTTTAACTATTTCGTAATACATATGCATAATATGCTTCCTCATTCCCACATTGCATAACTTATTATTATTATCATCACAGAGAGGATAAGGAGAAAGCTGAGAACATGGTTAATTGTAAAATTAAACGCAATTTGGTTTTCCAAAGCTTAACCTAATTCTGTTCAGTCCACCATACCAGTCGCGTGGTCGTGGTTGTTGTTGTTATTAAAGTCTCCCTTAGCTCTTGCTGCGAGTAAACAGAGAAATAAATGAAAAGATTGTGAATTTGATATCTTTTGTGAAAAAAAAACTGATGAAAGCACGCAATCTTTCCCCAAAGTTCCTTCAAGATTCATGATATCCCCATAGATGATCGTTGTGTTACGCGAAAGCTATAAAATGCGATAATGTTCAGAGGCGTTTTTTTAAGTTTGCGTGTGTGAATGTGAATGAGCGAAAAAGCCCTCCGTGTCCGTGTTCGGGTGCAATGCAAGACTAGTACATATAACGGTGATAATATTAATTTCATGTTAATACGCCTTTCCTCCTTGTTCTAATGGAGGGAAAAGCTTTAAAGAACTTTTAATGCCGAGCCGGGTTGAAAATGTTGAAATGTTGAAAACTTGGTGAAAATATACAATCATATCAATATTCTATGGATCATTATGATAATGATTACGGGTGCGAGCTAAGTGCAAAATTGTATATTATGCAAATTTAAATAGGAAGAAAATGGCGCTTTCCCTGATATCAATTAAGAAGAGTAGAAAAGATTTTTTCGGTGCTGGTAGTAGTAGTAGTGGTAGTGAAGCTCTTATCTGATTTTAGGAATTATGTGGGGATGGAAGGGGATTGACTGGGGAATGAAAAGGGCAAGGCAGGCAAAGAAAAGAGTTGAAAATTAAGGATTATTAGATAGGCTTGCCAACTGATTAAAATGTAATCAGAATCGGGCACGTTTTATCGCGCACTTACTTTATGATTATTACAGAAAGCCTAGGAGTTTTCCTCGCTCATCATTTGCATTAAGTTGGATTGGATAATAGGAAAAAAATGTCAGTGGTCAATCACTACTACTACTTACTTCGCCATTATGATTATGATTAATTTTTGATGATGGGGAACAGGAGTTACCACCACCACCATAATACCTAAATGGTTTTTCCGAAATGACATTATCACTATCCAAATGGGGGACTGGAATTGGAAAGGGTGATAAATTCAAAATTGATAAAGGGAATATACGAAATAATCGTAGTTAAAATTTTTTTATTTAAGAGAAAAAATGCCTTGAAAAAAATGTCGATTATAAATGAATGTTTGTTTGAAATTGTCGTTCATCCATCCCAAGTAGGGAGCATGGGAAGGAATTCTTGTAATTGATTCCTAACAGTTATAAAATCACGTAACCTGATCCTGATGAACTGAGCTGAGTTAAGCCTGGTTTGGTTAGCTTTTAAGCTTGCCAACAAAACTAATTAGTTTCCATTTCAGACGACCATTTACATTATCAACGAGTTCATTTTCCCCACAGAAAAAAAGATGTTTACTCAACATACATATACTACATCAACTTGAAATGAATGCTTAAAGTCTAGAGGAGATAACTAATGGTTCAACAATGACTGCTTTCAATTATTCAAAGTGAAGCATAGTCATAGCTATAGCAAGCAACTTTTTTTTATCGGGTAATGTAATCGGTGGGAAATGAGTGGAGGGAGACAATTTTCGAGATTATGTCAATGGAAAATGAATGTTTGCCTTTAATTTACTCATCCAATCCACGATCCACGGTACCATTACAGCAAGGAGGGACTTGTACTAGATCCTCTTTTGTCGTTCTTGGCATTCGGGTATTTTTCTCCTATTCGATTCGATAGATGTATTACTGTGATGATCACTAAAGATGATAACGAGGGCATTTAAGACATTTTAGGGGAAAGAGTTAATGTCGATTAAAATCAAATTGATAGGGGTAAATAAGCTTGTCACTTCTCTCTCTCCCTTCCATAAAGTGAGTGAATGATGCAATAGTAATAGTGATAGCAATGCAATAAGCTCAATTCAAGTAATTTTAATGCCTACAGAAAGCGATTGAAGTTGATGTCTCCGTCGTCATTCGAATTCTTCAAAATGGACAAGCCAAGTCAAGCATTCAAATTCCAACTGCAATTGAAGTGGAAATTGAGATTCTAAGAAAATTTTTGTTCTTACTTTTTATGGTCATCAGAGCTGTTCAAAATGGTTAGAAAAAAATGTCAAGATGAATTGATTATATTAGGTACAGATGGGCTACTTAAACAGAAATCAATTTATCTGCTGGTCTGGGTACAACATAAATATACAGCGTGGCGTGAATATGTATGGAGGAGATTTACATGAAATTCAGGAAAATACCTGAAAAAAATGTTTTTCAAATCAAATCAAACTGTAGCATCTCTCGTCTCAGGGATGCCTTAAACTGGTCTGGTACATGGAACATGGGCCTGGAATTTCAAGATCGTTTTTTTCTGTCCTCTGCAGAAGCTCGTGTTCACACATTTTTTTGCTACTACCAAACCAACTGCTATGCCAGTATTGCCAGCGCAATAATAATTGTGGAGAAGTGACAAGTAACAAGAACAACAGCAATAAACATTAAAAGACATTCTCAGGAAAGAACTTTAAAAAGTGAGACATTCTTCCTGTCACTGAGAGACTGAGAAGGAATGTTGTGATCAACATCAACCTAGGTAGACAAGAGGAGCGAGCTGAGCTGACTGGTGATTTGTTTACTTGTCCTTTCAGTCTCTGTTGTAAAATGGATAATTTATTGGGTTTGAGCGTTTGAGGGAGTGAACAGAACAGGTGAAAATTATTTTATCGCGTTGGCTCTAAGCCAATTAAAATGAATTATGTAGAGCCATTTTTAGATTTATTTTAAAGAAACAACAACAATGGAACATAATTTATGGTAATAGATATTTTCACATGGATAGTCACGCATTTCATTGAATTAGGGAAAAGAACACTCGCGTTCGCAGTACTGACACTGACAAAAATATGTCATTTTTATCATCATGAAAGCATGAAATGAAGGACACATGATATTTTCTGAAGGTCTTTCTCAGAATCCAAAATCTATTACGAGAATCGAATCATCGGCCTGTCAAGAGATTGTGATCATGAGAAGGGAAAATGTGTCCACTGGAGAATCTCGTCAAATCTGCATGATCTGTGATGATCGATTTAATTTAATTCATTGGGGTTTCTATCTCTGCGAAGCAGGGATGCATCATGCATCAATTCTCAAAGTCAAGGCTCATGGCATGCAGCAGCAGTCTAATATGCGTAGGTATGTTATTGCCATTGCTGGCAATGTTAATAGGGAGGGAATGAAAAAAAATTTTGAAACAACCCTACGACAGTAACTCTTTCGGTGCAATGGTGATGATAATACGCCAGTATAGATGAGATGGTTGTGATGTGGCGGTTTTGCTGACAATTTGAACAGAAATAGCGTTTATAAGGGGAAAAGGAGCAATGCTAAATGTATGAATATGATATGATTGTGTTGTATGATGCCTTTCTATATCCGGGTTGGAGACTGTGAGAAGAACGAGATAAAAGCGTGAATTGTGAATCAATGGCTATATCTAGTTCCGGCTGAATAGAGAGTCCATAGATAAGAATTTAATAGGAAAGAATTTAAACNAGATAAAAGCGTGAATTGTGAATCAATGGCTATATCTAGTTCCGGCTGAATAGAGAGTCCATAGATAAGAATTTAATAGGAAAGAATTTAAACAAAATGGATATGCATACTCTTTTGTTACCGAGTTCAAAAAACGAACAAGAATTGATTGAAATTTGAATTCGTGAAGGAGTTTTGATTTCTGAGATTTGAAGAATCTTTAAAAAGTTTAGGATTTTAAATATGTACTCTTTTTTAAAAACTGATGTTGATAAATTTTTAAATACTGATTTTAAGACTACTCTTCTTGAAACCAGAAAGTAAATCCTGTGCACTATCCGACTTACACATCAGAATGCCTTCCAATTAATGTTTGTATGTAATTGCAAAATTTAATACAATACAGTATTCTACGCAGGTAGGCCAGGAATTTCTTCACAATGGATTAGCGGTGCAATGATGATCGAACTTTTTGCCGTTTTTACTCATTAGGCATAGGTCTTGTTTAAAACAAAGAATTTTCGTATTTTTTACATTTTTCATTGATTCATCTATATCTACCGTTGACCGATAAATGACCACCATGTGACTAAAATGTCTTCAATTCCACTTTACTATAGAATAAGGAATATACAAATATGTTTCGCATTATTCTTTCAAAAGAGTTAAAATGTAAAATGCATAGCCCAGCTATAAACACATAGCTACCTATGTATGTTGTATATGGCTTGCAGTCACTCTCACTCCTTTTTTCACAGCGGAAGAGCCCCACACTCATTCATTTAGCGAGCGAGGAGAAGAGAGACTCAAAAGCCCGTTTTTCGCTTTCCCCTTCCTTCTGTTTCCTCTACTCCTACTCCTTTACTAGATTTTCTTCCATGGTTTTTCCCATATCAGAATTACTGTCTTATCACTAGTTTCCAGCTCCAGACGACGCTCTTATCAATGCTTTTATATCTTCAATTTATCTTTGTATTTTGCTAGCCTTTCTTATCTCCCTGTCATTAGAATATCTTAACGTTCATCCTTGCTCCATCCAAACGTAGTGAACTGATAAGCACACATTCCCCCTCGAAAAAAAGCCCAACATTTTTAGTAGTCCGTCTCCACTCCTCCTACTGTCAAGGCTTGGCTTGGCTTGTGCCGTACATTTTTTGCTTAACTATACTAATGATAAGCACACATTCCCCCTCGAAAAAAAGCCCAACATTTTTAGTAGTCCGTCTCCACTCCTCCTACTGTCAAGGCTTGGCTTGGCTTGTGCCGTACATATTTTTTTTCTAAAGTATACTATCCTCATGGATGGATGCGAAAATGATGGGGACACGATGAGTCGCCGTGGACATGGACGAACTTCAGTTCAGTTCAGGGCTGGTTATTTTACAATGCAACAATGAAATGAGAGGTATGTACATACAATGAAGCTGAAAGAATCAGCGAGGGAAAAGTTTGTTAGAAACACTCTCGAAGGAGCATACTATTCATATTATTCCATAATAATAATTCCTTTTATTTCACTCTGGCGAATTACTTTGTGAAAATGGATGTTATTATTTTTTTTTCAAAAAGTTTGTTAGAAACACTCTCGAAGGAGCATACTATTCATATTATTCCATAATAATAATTCCTTTTATTTCACTCTGGCGAATTACTTTGTGAAAATGGATGTTATTATTTTTTTTCAAATCTTCTACAAAAAAAAATATTCACTGATTTGTTTTGTAGAAGTTGAAGTAGTATTGATTCTCTTTATAGGAATTTTCAGAATACATGCGTCATACACTAATATGTATATTTATCTCTAAAACTGAAATAGATTAGAGAGTGTGGAGGAGCAAAGCTCAAAATAACGTTCTTCCTCTAAACCAAGTAAAAAGAGAGATGATGATGATGCATTCATATTCATAGAAGAGAAAATCATATCTGCACTTGGTTTCCTTCAAGAGAAAAGATAAATGAAGATAAGAAAAGCTCTTCGTCATCTAATAGAAGAAGAGAATGTTTTTCTTGGAGAACACTGCTCCTGATAATAATGACGCTGCTGGTACACTATCCTATCCTAAAAGATGAAGAAGCCACTGGCCACATAATTTCACATCACAAAAACCAAGACCCGCCATTGCCATACAATACCAGCAGCAGTAGAAAGATAGATTTCTTGAGGAAGACCTACTTTATTGTAATATTTTATCGTGCATTGAGAAATATGATACTTTGATGATGACGAACAATGTAATATAGTAATGCATGCATGTGGATCGTGGATGTGTGTGGAAGAAGAAAGCGGGAGAAAATGGACAAGAGAGAGACTGGAGGAGAGCTTCCTGATACAATCTTATGGAAAAAGATTTTACTGTTTTCTTTCATTCCTTAAGCATATATAAAAAGAAGAAATCTCTTATCTTCCTCCAACCACTTCATGTCTTCCAGACAATATCGAAGTTTTATCTGCAGAGGTGGAGGAACCTCTTCAAATGTACGAGCAGTTTCGTAAAGTTTTTAAAATCTTCTCTGGAGCATATTGACACGCTAACCATTGACTGAAAAGCATATCTCATTCTGACGAGTTTCCGGAAACAAATCGACGAATATCTTTACAGGTAACTTCCGCATCACTTTAAAACAGGAATTTCTAAGGCTCTTAGATCTCCAATTCACTAGGAGTAGGAACTATTAACGCATCAAAATTTATTAGAAAAGACTGTTCAAACTTTAATGTTTAGCCTTTCTAGTGAAGATTTTCTCTTCGAAAAATGAATGAGAAATCAGTAATGTTCCAATATACCATAAGATACGACGTGCCCATGATATAACAGTGCATGCCGAAGATGCCGTGGCGCACTTAGCCTCTTCACGAGTCTTGTCTTGTCTATGTCCGTCTGTCCATATTATTATCATGAAAACAAAGAAGTAAAATGAAGAACTAGAGCAGCGCTGCGCTACTTCATCATCTCTCTTCATTATGGACATATCTATCATAAAATATGCGTACCTAGACCTAGGTATATATATAGCAAGAAGAGGGGAAATGATCTCGAAAAATATGACTTGATATGAGGAGAGCATATGCATGAATAATGTGATTAAGAGTAAGAGGCTGGCGAAAAAACCAAAACAGTCAGAGGCAGACCAGACCAAAGTCTAAGAATCTTCAGAGAAAATACATATTATCAGCAAAGGAATGCAGAAGTGAAGTGAACTAACGTTATCAATTTTTTTCTCTGAAGTATGCAGCACCAGTAGTATCTGGTATGGCGTTGTTGGAAACAAGTAAAAACGAAAGAGGAAGAATAAGATATGGTTTGATAATGCGATAGATATGGAGTATGGAGTAGTAGTAGTCCTCCTCCGAAAGGGTACTGAAAAAGAGAGACAAGAGGAGGAGGAGTAGTAGTAGGGAATGCGATATTACTTTATAAGATGCTTTTCCCCTTGTCGTTATTTACAATCGCAATCGTCGTCCTATCTATCTTCCACCACCAAACCAGAGAGAGAGAGAGAGAACTGAAAAGAGTGAGGAGCACTACTGAAAATGTATAAAGTACTAGCTAAATGCATAAAACTAAAATAATATGAGATGCGATATATGAGGTACACA
>JAHZNI010000334.1:0-13706 GCA_027744415.1 Seira ritae
TAGTCAAATATGCAGTTAATGTGGGTTAATAATATTATATGATTCATTTAATTAATTTGGCATCACAATTTTGACAAATTCCAACTCACGTTGAATATAAATCTGACCATCGATTGAAGTACGAAGTAGGTACTTTAAAATGACTTATCAAAATTTGATAATAATTTTCCTGAGAGATGCATCAATATATAAAACAATCAGCCAATTTCTACTTCTTCATTGCAATCTGTGCCCCAATGACTAGCAAGAAGGCAGCGAATATCCAGTGTGAGACGCGTAGAACAGAGGAAGTGTTGCAGCCGTCGGCTTTACATTTACACGTGGTGACCGTAGTTTTCCCAGTCTTCACTTTCTTGCACTCGTTGTCTTTATCTGGGGAGCCGAAACCACAAAATCGAATAATCCTTGGATTTTGCTCCGTAAGACCATCACCTACAGAAAAGATATTTTTAAGGCGCGTAATTGCCAGCGTAGCTTTATCCCTTTTTTAAATAAATGAATATTATTATTTTACCTTTTCCATAATTATCTTGCAGTCCAAAAGTTATGACTTGTTTGACACAGACTTTGTATTTTAATTTGCCCAGGGACTGGAGATCGC
The DNA here is from genome assembly GCA_027744415.1 of Seira ritae. Classification (NCBI taxonomy): domain Eukaryota; kingdom Metazoa; phylum Arthropoda; class Collembola; order Entomobryomorpha; family Entomobryidae; genus Seira; species Seira ritae. The sequence continues at coordinate 602 of JAHZNI010000334.1, forward strand.
TCAAGCCCGATGTAATGAATTTGTGATTTGTGTTGTTTCCTTGATCTGTATAAAGGTAAAGTGAACGGTTACTTAACAAGGAAATATGGACGCGTGAAGTATATAAACCAAAAACAACAACTTACAGCTTGCATTCATTTCACTGTGTAAGGCCCAGCTACTGGGAAAGTTACGAACATCGGGAAAGCGTGCTAATTCATCGTCCAGAGAAGACCCATACATTTTTTTAAAGTGATCAAAGTCGCATGTCGTTAGCTTATTGCTACTTTTCTTTTTTAAATCGTTCGGGAGGCAAGCTTTGCCACTTTCCACATTGGGACACACCCAACATTTTATAGAACCCGGAATAGATCTTTCTAGATCTAAGACACAAACATGTTTGATAATATATATAAGAAGAACCTTGATTAGGTAGTAATTAATTATCTTTGGCTTTTCTCCGTTCTATTCTATGTATTTTAGGCTGAATACCTTTTATTTTGATCGGTGATGCTTGGGCTTCAACAGAAATGGACCAGTTCAAGAGCAATATGAACCCGGTAAAGGGAAGTAGGTACCAACCTTTCTCTTTGTTCCAAGCCATCTCACTGAGGGTTTACTGATAATGATAATGCTTTGAGGTAGTCGTTCAAAATTAGGAGAAATTGGCATATTGAAAACTAAAATGTCCGAGAGAAACGAGAACTGTAGCGTGGAAAAGACATTCGGGAAATTCGTAATCCATTTGATCATTTTTGTATCCTTGGCAAACCCAAGAAAGAAAGTGCTGCTGCGTCATTATATTTAACAGTTAGTCAATGTATCTAGGTAAGTAAATGACTACGATTCGTTCTATTCAGCGCGTTCGCGTTGCTCATATTGTCATGTCTGTAGCTCATAATTTACTTCTTTCTCACGAAAGACGTAAGAAGTTTGCAATGTCAGAAGGACGTACTTAATACATGAGGTAGTAGCATCGTTAAATTATTGTCGTCCACAAATTATTACAATCATGCTAAAACAACGCAGTTTAAACAAGGAGTACATGTTTTATGCACCAACTAAACCGTCATTGTCCAAGAAAGGAATACAGTAGGGACAGAAGAGTCACAATAAAAATGCACTCTCAGCTCCGCTGTACTCCATCTTCAATCCACTTGTTTCTCCTTCCTTCCTCCTTTTCAGCCTCACATCACATCGCATCGTATCCTTTTCTCCGGACACCCATTTAAATGCCTGCTTTACCTTACAGAATCCCACCAGTCTCAGTTCTGAACACTGGGAAAGCGGACGCTTCACACTTTGGAAAGTCTTCTCAATTCAGTAAGGTTTCACTTTGCATAAGTTTCCCTTGATAAGTGCAGCAAATCAACGGAATTTTTACCCGTATCTTCTTCACTTCATATAAGAATTTCTTCTCACTTCTCCCCTTTTTTTAGGAAAATTTTAGATTCTATGAAATAGAATTCGATTTCAAACTTTTTCAAGGAGTCAAACTGAGCACACAAGAAGGAAGAAAGTACATATCTACCGACGACACGATGGCTTCTATCTTTGCATAGCGGGACAATGTTTGAAAATATTGTTCAGTCTTTAGCAAGTACATTTCATGAAAGTGCAGTGAAATCTGTGTGTATTTTATGTAAGTGTTTTTCTTACCAACAATAATAGTTAGTACACATGTAAGTACAATTTAAGGCAAGATTTTTTAGCGGAATGTATCTGACAAGTGAAGTGTTGTAGAAAAATGTGAATATCAACTTTCAACTTCCTTTCACTGTTTCATTTTCTTACTCACACAACATTTCAATTGCTGAAGCTCCCATTATTACAGCCGCATCTTATGTATCCCCCTACACAAAACCAAGCCACAATCCGAAAGTGAAAGACTGTTTCATTTTCTTGCTCACACAACATTTCAATTGCTGAAGCTCCCATTATTACAGCCGCATCTTATGTATCCCCCTACACAAAACCAAGCCACAATCCGAAAGTGAAAGTTACTGTTATCATTCATGAACCGACTGATATCCTTGGACGGGGAAAAGACTAAAGGGATCAGGATCATCATCATCATATGTAGATACTTCTTCCTTTAAACGTTTGCCCTTTCTTGTTACCCTTCCCTCACGAAACAAGGAATAAGTGTCTGAAAGTAAGTACATTATATACAAAAAAGTAAAAAGATCATAGTCATCCATTCCAATCCAAATGTTCTTATTCAGGAATAAAAATAGCGAGAAAAAAATGTGAGGGAGAACAGCGCTTTTTTACGCGCTCAACTAAAAAACAAGTTAGCTCGGTTGGATGAAGGAAGAAGAATGGAAGTAAGAAGAGAAAAAGTTGTAAAAAAACTTTAACAATAAGTCGTCACTCAAATAACCAGGAAATGTAGGTACATACTGAGACCACGGTTGAAATTGAATGTGGTACTTCGGATCCTGCACAAAAGGATCTGTTTCACTTTCACATTCGCTCTTGCACATTCGTATTTTTGATAATATGGAATGAAGTGAAGATTGAGCCACATCGCATGAAATAAAAAGAACGACGGAAAGAAGTGCTCATCTCCATATCATATAGAGTAGTTCATGAATGAAAACTTCCTTCCGTTTCCCTTCATTCATCCGGACACGACAAAAATAGTTTTAAGGATTGTTTGCCCTTTGACTTGCATCTTGTCTTGAGGGTACCGTATCTTGTAAAAAAAAGTTTTCTTTTCTGGTAATATATATATATATTTTTTTCTTTTTTTCAGTTGGTGTTATCTCCATTCTAGAGGATTGAATGGATTGGCTTTTGCAAACAGACCAAACTTTGACTAGGATCTTTCCCTAAATATCGTAGATAGATAACTGGAAAACAAAAGCAAACAGTCCAATAAATTAAGGAAGAACTTTAAGTTTATCACCTTTACTTAAACGTGCTTTGCTTACGGCGTACGTACATTCTTAAACTTGAAATGTAATCAAAATCAAACATTCAGAATCAAGACCCAACCACCTCAGCTCTCAGTATTTTCATGTAACGCTTCAATGAATCCTGATCCGTAAACACGTTTGTCAGAATTAAAGTTCCATCTCGAAGTTTTTCAATTTTAAAGTTATGGAACAATTTAAATAATAATAAATAAGGACGTGATGCAACATCCCATTCCAATATGTATCTGACGTAGAGAAAGCCTCCAGGCAGGGAAAGTAAACGTAAAGCAGGTACATACGTGGACAGGACACCTACGTGCACAGACTTCTATTACCATCCTACGCACTCTAAAAAACTGATGAGATGAAAAAACAACCAATTTCTCAAAGAATCATAAACTTTTTTCTAGGCCTGATTTCTTGTGAAAATTAGTTTTATTCAAATAACTCAATCAAAACATATGTACAGTACGTCGAAGTAAAAGTTGAAAAGGATGAAAAACGGAAGACATTGTTTACTTGTGAAAAATGTTTAATAAGCTGGAGCCGACACGACACAACAAGTTTCCTGACTTCATTCACCTCATCTCTCCATCATCATCAATAGGAGCTGGGGTACCAGCAGCAGAGGAAGAAGCTAGGAAGCATCAACATCAACCCTTTCAACTTTTTTCGGGGAACAAGATGGAGTTGTGATTTGTCGCTTTTACTTAGACGTGACATGGGTCTGAAACTCTAGAGGAGAAAATGGCAAAAAATCCAAAGCTCCTAGCAAATCCAATACCCTCTTGAATTTTTAAGGTTATTGAGTGGCTCGCCACGTCTTCAATACCAAGCTGTGTTTTGATTTAAAATCTGTAACGTACCTAAAATTACCAATTTTCTCGGTCGCATTCATTCGACCCGACCCTATAGATTGACTACATTTATGATGTGTGAACCCAAAAATGCATCGATTGTAAAGAAAACTGTGACCAGCTACCACTGCATTGCACTTGTCTTGTCTTTTGTCAAGTGATTCGGTTTCTTTAGAGTTGCATCTTATCTTGTCGTCTTGCCTTGTCACTCAGCAGGCCCAAGAGACCCATTTGTCTCATATCCACTAAAATGTTTAAGTGTTTCCGAAAGAAACAAAAAAGTGTTTTTCACCACTGACAAGAGACTCACTCCATTTCATTCTCTACCTCTGCTCTGCCTATTTTAACTTTAGAGAAAAAGGGAGAGTGAGTGGGAGAAATCAGCGAGCTCCACACGTTCCCTTTTCTTTTCATCACAAAAAATAGACTAACTCAAAGACAAAAGAAGAGAAAGAAAGTTTATGGAATGTCATGACTTGTGTCTAGTGCCCTGTTAGTGTACTCAACTTACTCAACGTGTGACATCAAGAAACACTTAAAAACTTCCCTCTTGAAAAGGCAAAATTCGTTATTGTGTTTCAAGCACATTTATTTAGGTAATGAGTGGATCCAAGTGTTTTTAGAGGAGAATACACGAGTTTTGACTTTCCAGTTCCAGGCTGACCATTTCGCTGGAGAATTTAAAATTTCGAAATTTCCCACCCTTGCTACATACACAGAAGCAAGGCGAAGGGACCTAGAAACTTTCAACGTTTGACTTTTCTTCACTTGGACAACGAGGCAAACGGCGGACAGGACAGGGAAAGGACTCATGCTTGCTGTAGTAAGTCAACTTGATTTTTCAAGGTAGAGCAAAAAAATGGAGGTCAAAAGCTGTAGTGTTCGTCCGTGGAACCACACGTTCATCCGCTACATCGTCATCCTGGTGTTCCTCCTGACATGTAAGTTAATTGTATTTCATGTTTTGGTTACCGGTCTTAATTTTTAGCCACCTCCACCACACACGCCCGGCTGCGGCTGGTGAGGTGAGAATGTTGGTTCGGCTTGTCCTGTCAAAAGTCCATGAATTTCAAATGACTTGTTTTGATTCATTCCAAAAATCGTGTTTTTCCATTTCTATCATTTCAAGCAATGGCAATGTCAAGGATAAAGCATTTTAGACTTTAAGGCTGAGGTTTTTTCTTTCATTTTCAATTTTTTATTGCATTCCACGTTCAGACCGGTGTATCCGGCAATTAACGGTTTAATTGTGGGAGTCGTTGTCGTTGGCCCTCAAGAACAGCATTCTTTTATTACAACCACAAAAGTATTTATTTTGATAGTGTCACATTTTCCCTTGGTCCTTAAGGGACGGCTGGGCCGGTTTCCGCTAGGACATGCGGGTGGACATTATGAATGACTCTGGGAAAATCCCTCAGCCGTCTGCTGCTGCGTCTGGCTGCGATTTTTCTTTTCAGTTTTGATTTCGATCTGACAGGTCTGTAAAATTGAATAATGTTTATTTTGGGAACTGTGTGGGAAAGCTGATGGATACTCCAGCTCTAGCTTTAAGAGGCAATTTTCTTAATGGAAGACATGACTCAAGGCGAATAAAATCGACAAAAAATGTTTTTCCCATTTTCAACTCCCACTTACATACTTGTAGTTAGTTCTCCCATTCCTCCAGAAGCCCTCAAGGATTGAAAAGTTTTCGAGGGGCAAAATAATATACTTTCCTTCCACACCTTTCATGTTTATTTAGTGAAGGGAACGGATATACATACATCGAGGGAGTGCTTCAACGGAGAAAAAGTCCCAGCTGGACTGTAAGAATTGTCTTTGACATTTAGAAAATGGTAAGTGTTTGCCTTTGCCTCAACCTGTCCATTCGGAACTTCCTATAAGCATGCATCGTACATAGAGCTGAAATTAGCATCTAAAAGCAAGCAGGAACCATTGGAACCACAGCCAATGTGTCACATCTGTAGTAAAAAGGGGATAAATCAAGTTACATAATGGAAATGTCCTTCCCCCTATCTATGAGCTTTACCTATATGCAGATTTCCATTTTATATTGCCATTAAATTGAGTTTTCGAATTGTCTCACATTTCCCCAGAGAATCCCATTACGAAACGAATGAATCCTGTGGTTTTCGATTGCTTTTTGCATTGTTTAACATTTTTAATTGCTCAATTACTGAGAAGGACGTTTCGAAGGTTGAATACAAATGAGAAAAATAAGTTGAGGTTAATGAATAGCCTGGAGAAAGTAATTTCATTGGATGTGTGAACTTCAAAAGGGTTCAGTTCGCTACAACCACAACTCGAGCCACTTGTAGAAAAGCTAAAGCAATGGAAATCCTTGTCATACAATTAAAATTAATTTTCATCAAAGGATTTTTATTAGACCGTATCACATCGTGCATGAAGGTGAAGTGCGATGAAGTTTGCTCCCTCAGAATTTGAAAAGTCCCTGGGAGTATAATCCTCTTGAAGTGATGGTGATAATGATATCTGACAAGGACATGACGTTTCGAAGGTTGAATACAAATGAGAAAAATAAGTTGAGGTTAATGAATAGCCTGGAGAAAGTAATTTCATTGGATGTGTGAACTTCAAAAGGGTTCAGTTCGTTACAACCACAACTCGAGCCACTTGTAGGAAAGCTAAAGCAATGGAAATCCTTGTCATACAATTAAAATTTATTTTCATCAAAGGATTTTTATTAGACCGCATCACACCGTGCATGAAGGTGAAGTGCGATGAAGTTTGCTCCCTCAGAATTTGAAAAGTCCCTGGGAGTATAATCCTCTTGAAGTGATGGTGATAATGATATCTGACAAGGACATGAGTAAATTTGGCAAGAGCAGACGGGACAGCAAATATTGTTGTGTCATAAACCAAGAAAGTCCGATAAAATGTATCGTACTTGGGAAGGAATGCTTTCGCATAAAAGTTTGGACGGGCACGGAGTTAGCATTATCACTATTACCGTTTTAGATTTCCGTGCCAAAAATGTCATCGGGTCATGTATGTAGTTCTCACCTTATCGTACGCAGACAACTATCACAAGATGACCCACCCATCACATCACAACTTCCTTCCTCCTCTTCATGAAAGTCTGTGTGTGTTCAAGAAAAGTTATTATTGGACTATCGCGTGAATAAACGAATCCTTTCGGCGTGTGTCANAGATGACCCACCCATCACATCACAACTTCCTTCCTCCTCTTCATGAAAGTCTGTGTGTGTTCAAGAAAAGTTATTATTGGACTATCGCGTGAATAAACGAATCCTTTCGGCGTGTGTCAAGATGTAGCCATTTTTCAGTCTTTAGGTATATTAACGTCATTATTATTGGTAATCCGCGCAATATTTTTCAAGAAATCTCGTAAACTTCTCCACTCAAAACTTTTTAACAGGCCAGAGATTTGGCATATGGCCCATCAAACTTTCATAATGTATTTATCGTTACCAAAATGTGTTGAAAAATAGGCAGTGTCCAGAACATGAACGGATACACTTCTTTAACTTTTTTTCAAAAATAAGTAAATCGAAATGAGTCTCGCTACTTTGAAGCCGTCATGACTTTAGTGGAGGAGCTAAGACGTAAAGTTTCAAGCCTCATTTTACACTCCTTATGTGTCCGGAGCACCGAGACAATTGCACCATTAAACATGTCGTAAAAACCAAAGTGGCGAGAAGAACTAGTTTGAAGGTGACAAACCTAATTTTGAGATGCACTTAAGGCATTACTTACAATTTACGCCCACTACTTTCTTTTCCGTACAGGCGGCGGGCCAAGCTGTGTAAAATACATACTTAATTGGGACAGCAAGCTGTTCCTTCCCAAACACTGCTTCAATGGAACTAACTACTAATTGATTTGAAATTAAGTATTTAATCCACATTTTATTTCAATTCAATCCCAAAATTATGCAAAATTAATTTTTATGTCAATGAAAAGTCTTGAAAGTACGTTTTTATTTCCAGCAAAAACAGCCCATAAAGCTGAATGTACATGACACACTTTTTAAGTTTTGGGACAGCGCTTCTACTTAATATGCCATGGATGGAACATTCAATTCAGCAATTTGACCCATAAAGAATCTCATCTACAATGGGACATGCCACACCACACAGACACAGGCACACATAAACTTTGCAAATAAAGTTGTACGACATTCTTTTGTCAATAAAGGAGAGTATGTACATTTTGGGGAATTGAAAAGTTCATATTTTTTTTATTGAGGGGTTGTACCGCATGAGGACTGGATGAGGACTCAATCTAGAATCTAGATGGCCCGTAGTCTTGTCCCAACCATGACGTTGATTATTATGGCATGGCGGCCACGCTTCAGGGAATAGCATAACGTTTATGATTATGGCTAAACGCTTTTAACTTCTGTTTGTCGTTTTCTTGCCATTGAAAACCACCATTTGGTGGCGAGGAGGGTGGAAGTGGATGGATGTGGATATGTGCTGATGATGATGATATTGTGCTATTCATTCTGAAAACTTTCATTGTGGATATTAGATAGGTACCTATGTGGAATGGCATGGAATACTCAAGACCACTTGCTACTGACACAGCTCCCTCATCCCATCTCATGAGGCACAAAGGAAGACATGACAGTCGTCGATCCTCTCGAGTTCTGTTCTGAGAATGCATACCGAACTTTGAAAATGATCCGTAGAAGGAAGAGTGTAAGGGCCTGACAGGGAGCATTGAACAACTCACCAGGAGGAAGAGGAAGAAGAGACCTCGTGTGGCCTCTAAAAACCACGAGCTATTTCTCGATTATCCGAATTTTCCTTTCCACTGATGATGCTATGCTGTAGTCAATCATTATTTGAGACTATTTTTGTGTGTTGTTTCCATTCGTCTCGGTTCACGGAGACTCCCCTTTTTGCATAGTATTGTAGCTTCCTCAAAAGTTTTTCCGGAAGGAGATATGGAAGCACCTCGAAAACCCTCTCATCATCATCTCGGCTTTTACCCATGAGTATTCTGAGGTTTTCTGGGTGAGGTTGAGCCGGGCTGATCCATCAGGAAAGTATCTTTTTTCATCCGTCTCCAGAAATTTTCCTCTCCTCTTTTTTCCAGGACTTTTCCTCATCATGCCTTGCCAGGCCATGTCTTTTCTTGACTTGATCAGTGTCATTGCTCCCTTTGACATGCATGCCATCGCCGCATTGCCGCTGATACTGAAGGCTGGAAATCCTTGAGATAGGAAAGAAAAGTGAGGAATGCATCATGAATGATTATGATTCTATCATCATCATATCAAAATCATTATCAATGATTGTGAATTATACGGTGATGACAGGGGTCTTCCTTACAAATCCCAATCCAACTACGACATGACACGACTACGATCACTATCACTATGTCCTCATCCAGGGGGAAAACCTGCGAAGTTTCTTTCTCCTCTTTGCTTTCTACCCTTTCCGATTCTTTCATGTTTCACAATGGAAATACAAACGTATTTAGGTAATTCGAGATGACGGGATGAGATGGAATCACTGCACTACTTTCTAATGCTACTAGAGTAGTAGTAGGTAGTGGGGTATGGGCCAAGAAGAAGAAGTGCCACTTGAGCCAGAAGAGACTTATCTGCCGAAATACATCAACTTTGTCCTCTCCTCTACTACCTACACTTTTCCATTCATGACTCATTCCTTGTTCCGAAGGAGGAATGTACATTGACAAGGGAATATTATACGCTCTCTCAAGCAACGAAATCGACCTTCCTTTGACATAATCATTTATGGCTTAAAAAATATCAGCGTTTTAATTCCACCCCAGGAAAACCCTTATTTATTATTTCCCAGAAATATAAACATATAATATGTCCTCTGGTTAGTGATACAAGGGATTTCACTTGACTTGACCGGCCAATCCAGTGGAAAAAACTACGTGCACTCCAATGGCCTTTTGATTAGATTAGATTGGACTCGGTCGCTCTCCTCACCCACCAACTCTGGTTGTTTGCTACACTTTGCAAGACCATTCTTTATACTTTCACAGTTCCATACGGAAAAGACCAAGGTTTTACGGTCTAACTAAACATGATAAAACGATAGTGGCTTTGTATTGTTTCTCAGAATTCATAGGACTCTCTTGAAAAAGGATCAAGTGGGCGAAAAATATATAAGCCAAGCTCTACAAAAGATTCGAATGTTTTTGTTGTGTAGTTTTCCTAAACTCGAACCTCATACTTAGGTACATACTTTCTATGATACATACTACGTGTGTACTTGATGGCAGGAATATAAACATATAATATGTCCTCTGGTTAGTGATACAAGGGATTTCACTTGACTTGACCGGCCAATCCAGTGGAAAAAACTACGTGCACTCCAATGGCCTTTTGATTAGATTAGATTGGAAGCTGATGCTCAATTTTCTTTAAAATAAAATTCAATCCACAGCAGGCCCATGTTCAAAGTGATGGGCAAGTGGATAGAAAAAAGGACTTTACCTCTATTTTATCCCATCCATCTCATGCCAAATTGCCAAGTATCACTGGGTATGGAGTACTTATCTCTTATCTTGGAGAAAGCAACAATACTCCACTTTTCTACTCCCTTCGGAGAACATCTTGCTCTACAAGATAGAGAACATTTCAGGAACACTTGAGACGGACATTACAATGAGTCAAGTTGGCTTTCCTTTTAATAAAATGGAAAAATAATGAAATGTTGCTCCTTTTCCCAAAACTGCTCTTATCTTTCCACAAGTTGCAATAAAAATCACCAGATGATAAAAAATACATAAATGTGGTTAGTAATGTAGAGCATATCCGTTTACATACTTACTCCATCCCAGAAAACGGAGAAATCCTAGAAGAAAATTAAGATCGGATTGTGGAGTAAGTACTTAGTTAGGTGAAAACAAAAGACTTTTTTCTCGTTTGCTCAAGTCCAAAAGCAAACACATATATTCATTGATCTATGAAGCGTTAAGCAAGTAGAATGGATTTATAATCCCCATTATTCGTGGGAAAAGTGCAGGCGTACGCATTTTCCATTACCCGCAAAATTGTGGTGCAAGTCATCCGTGTGTTCCTTACAATGGAAATATGTGGAGAATGCAATGGGAGCAGAATTGCTAACATTCTACTTATGTACGGAATGGGATTTCAGTTTCCTATGAAGATTTTTTTGTGCGTGGAGGAGTGTAAGAAAGAAAGAGTGAGACGTAAATGTGAACAAAGTAATATTTCATCACATTTTAAAAGAAAACTTTTCTCTTTATTTTTCTGGACAGATTGCCTATGCACTGGGGAAAATTACGAGAGGATTCTTGTACGGAAACTGCTTGCGGATTACGACACTGCTGTCCGACCCTCGAAGAACATTTCGGTACCTCTTAATGTCACGTTTGGACTCGCCCTCACACAAATTATTGACGTGGTAAGTAAGACGAGAAAAACAATTCGTTTTTAACAGAATCTTTTGTGTTCTTTTTAAGTGCTTGGTGGATTTACTTCTGCTTTTGCAACGCTATGGATTGAAACATTGCCGTTCTTGCTTTATTTACATACACAAAAGTTGAGCGCAATACATAGGTAAAATTCCAGAGTTTCGTTGAACTTTTGTCTTTCAACCTGAGAAATAAAGTTTCCCTTCTTGTCTTAGGCTTGTCCCCCAGAGGTGGAAGGAATAAGAAAAGTAAAACTTTTTTTACATCTTTTGTGTCCCTTAGAAGTACATTTCCCTTTTGTTGAAGAAATAAGTAGAATTCCGTTGACAGGAATGGGAAAATCAGCCGGATAAGATGAACAAACGTCGAGACATTCTTCCATGAATTCAAGATTTACTATTATTAGGCAACCAAGCTGCTTTATGCGATCGCCTGGTCCGTCCGTCCGTCCGCCTGTAACGCTATTCTATAAATACGAAGGAAAAAGTAAATCTCAATCTTGTTTGCTTTAAAATGCCCGCTTGTGGGGGTTTTTGTCGTTTTTTATACTTAGATTTTAAAAATTGTTTAAACTTAAAATCGTTAAAATTTAGTTCAGCATTGATCATTTATGTATGCAACTTGTAAAATCAATTGGTGTTGGTGAGAAAAGTTTTGTTTTTAACAATTTGCCATTGAAACCCGTCAGTAATTTTATTTTAAGTTGTAAAAAGTGCTATCTAATATGACAATTTGAATTTTAAAATAACCCATAATATGATGCTTACTTATCCTTGAAATTGAAAAACGAAACCTTTCATGGTCCTTTATGAAACGTTTGTCTGAAGTACATCTACATATTGTCTTATTCCCGTTTCGCTGCCTTTTTACTACTTGGCTGAATTTTATTATCACTTTAAAATGATGGATACGATTTTGATTGCGATATTGAGGAAAGTAGGAACACGAATCGTGCCAAAATCATTTATGATTTACGGATAACGATTCCGATTCCCGGGGCGAAATGCTAATTTTTCGTTTTTATTTTTATCTTTCTCGGAATCATGAGAAATGTTCCGAATTTTCTAAATATCTATCAGCCTCATGACATGCTATGCTAAACATTCATGGACTATTTACGCAACTCAAACGCTACTAGTCTTACATACGTATAACAAAGGGAAATTCTTTCATAAATATTTTTCTTTAAAAGACGCGAGGTTCTGCTCTTCTGATTAGGCTTATTTTAGCGAATTCGTACTTTTCAGAAAAGAAAACAGAGAGATGATGTGTATGTATGTGTATTCCTTTTTTCTAAAAAATGTAGGGAAATTATCAAATTTTTAGCATTAACATCTCCTTTTATGCCATGCACAGATAAAGCTAAAATAAAGTTGAAAGTTGGAACTACCTGAACAAAAACATTTCAGAGTAAAAAAAGCTGAACAAAAAAACAGAAAATGAACATTCGTCGGCAGTTTGTTAGAATCTAGTTATCTAAACCTTCCTAAGAACTCATAGTCATTCATAATACAGACCATGAACTGAACAACCCTTTACGATATACATAGTAAGTTTGTACACTCATGTATTTGATTCCCAGATGGTTTTTTGAATGGCTCCAATTACCGCTCAAGAGTGAAGTGAAGTAGGTAATTGCGGTACATCAATTTCCGGAAAGTCAAATTATTAAGTAGTGTTTACAATAGATTATAGGCAAATATTACTCTACAAAGGTCATTATGCTTCCTTAATAGGCTTATGAAAATGAAGTTCAAAACAAGGAAAGCTTCCTAAAAGTAATGCACAATATGTTGTTTAAAGCGATAAAGAATTTTCTATTTTAATTATTCATGCAGTCGCTTTAAAAGGTTATATATTTTGTTTCTGTATTTGCTTGATTTGTGATGGCTGGTAGGATAAACTATGGAATTAAGCATGTTACATTTAAAGAGAAAGTTG
>JAHZNI010000335.1:0-13879 GCA_027744415.1 Seira ritae
GGTGGGGGAGGTAGTCGACTGAAGGGAATTGCAAAACTAAATGGGTCAATATTAAAATAAATTGAGCAGAATCCAACCAAGTAGAAGGATAAGCAGGTGAAGAGGGATTGGTAGAGGGTCATCCCGAAAAGTTGCATAATGACAGCATGCCTCTCCTCCCAGACTTTCCAGTAGAGCCTGTGCACTATCAATTATCATCATAATGAAAATATCAACAGGGATTTAAAAGGATTTCTTTCTTTCATTTCATGGAAATGAAAGTGGACTTACGCTTTACAAGCCGCTCCTGGTAATCTAATAATCCATTAAAGGCTATTGCGATGGAGTCGTAGTCCCTCGCAATGTTGGACAAAAAGCCTATTTCGACGAGGGCCATGACCATCAGCATCAAAGAAATGAACTTGTAGACGATGCCGTGGCCGCTCTCTTCGCTGCTTAAAAACAAACACCTGAGATTGATGATGAAGCCCATGAATGCTTGGCTGAGGAATTGTTGGCCAAGCCAAATCCAACTTAGTTTGGAGGTTGTAAGCCTAATGGAGTGGGGATCGAATTCTAGAGGAGATCTTCCAAAAAACTTGACGTAGGCTACGTAGTGTAATTTAATTACGGCTTGCATATGATAAAGTAAAGCTACTTTAACTTGAATATGAGAAGGATTGAGCCTTCCCGGAAGAGCGAAATTGGATTTCCTCATTTCACCATTCATTTTAAAGCACTAAATCTAGATCTGATTTTACTTCAAATGCGGATACAGTATATTTCACTTTTGGATTAAAATTGAAGCAAAATGAAGGAAGTTTTTTATCTATTGCAAAAAATTACTCGGAAAATTACATGAATGTAATTTGAGCTGTTACCAATAATATTATGACTGGGGTAATTTCGGATAAAATTTGGCTGATGACTTCAAGTAATTTTGTAGATACTACACTGGAGGGTACATATATATGTATGTAATATTGAGACATGCAAGGAAAACTCATCATTTTTCATAACCAAAACATGAAATCATTTTTTCTGGAAAATTTTTCGTAATTTGATATGATAATGCCTAAAATATGAATATGCCTTTGTGTATCCGATCCGATTGGACTGAATTGGGTTCGGTGGAAAATAACAAAATTTACGAAACGAATTCAAGCATGTTGTTCTCCGTAGTAATCACTTCATTGTTCATGTTTTCGAGTTTGAAGAATGAAAAACACAATTTGTTTTTCCTTCTGGATCGCTTTATTATTTCCAAATTGACTCGGGCTCCAAGAAAATAGTCAATCGCAGTAGGGCAAATCAAAACTGCTTACTGCAAAACACTGCTGTGGATGGATACCCCACCCACACAATATAGCCTTCAACTTCCCTTGCAGCCTTTGTTGAAAGGACGTTATGAATTGATCAAACAGCACCAATTACTGGAATTAATGGAGAGGAGGAGAAAGTACAAGTCCAAGCTTTCTCTACAATCCATTCATTACCAGAAAGAGGTTTAGACTTGAGACTGGCATGGCGCAAAGAGTACAGGTCCAAAATCCACATCCACTCCATCATCCAGCTTACTTGGACGAGTTGGAGTGCATTCAACTCTAAAGAAAGATTATGGAATCCCAATTGTTGCATAAAAAGAAAATCTTCCACCATCACCATCCACCATTTCGCCTTACATACTTTATCATAATGGCTCATTTCAAAAAAAAAGAGGACTGACATCCACAATTCCGAATCTTAGGCTTTTTCTGTGCTGAACTGCTGTAAAGAAAATGTGAAAATGTTAATGGCCTTTTTAGAATTCACTTATTTAGCTTAGGTTGGGCTGAATAAAATATTTTTTCTCTCAAAAAAAGAGCACGTTCATTTCATTACATAAATGGGGATGCGAAAATAGGGCCATTTATATTCATGCATAATTAATTCAATTACTCCTGTCTTTTGCACAATGATAACGATATATATGGACTCGACTTCTTTTTTTAACAAAAAAAAATACTCCTTCTTCTCTCCTCCACTCCACTTGAGTGGAGTGAGTGGAGTGGAGAGGATTTCACATTCACAACTCTCACTATTTCGCATTCACACAACACCATAAACTATATTATAGGGAAACAAGAACAAGCCAAGTTATGCTTCTTTCGTGTGATTTAATCAGTCAGAAAGTAAAGAGGAAACGTATTATATTTTTTGAAGGGAAATAAGTAAATGGAAATGAAAAGAAATGAGAAGAATGTGCAGATGATTTAAGGAAGCCACAGAATACGACTACGAGTAGGCTTACATATCATATTCATTCATTCACTTTCTCCTTTTCTTCTTGAATATTTTTTCATGATGACGCGGCACGAAGCAAAGCGATGTGATCATGATCATCATGATGATCAGCATAAGCACATTCTCCAATTTAAGGCTAAAAGGTTCGAGACGTGACTAATTACTAATTAACAGAGATGCTACTGCTACTCTGGCATTCTCGCCGAGGGTTGCGAAAGAAAGAAATCGGGAAAAGGAAAGAATGATTGTTTGTTTGGGGATATCGCTAAACAGCTTTGAGTTGACTTGACTAGTGACTAGACTAAAAAGAAAATGTCTCTGGAGATAGATGAATCCGGTAAGTAGCCATACATAAAGTATACATACATACCTATACATTCACTCTTTCGGTGAGACCTAAAGAAAGTAGGAAAACGAATGGAAATTGGAGAGTTTGTATTTGGATGATGCTGTTGGTGTGTTGGTGGCACGTTCGTAGTTCCGAGACACTAAAAGAAGGAAAGAGACGATCCTGTTTCGCTCGAAGCTGTCACGTCACATCAGAGAAGAGTAAGTAAGTGGAAGGCTCCTCCATTTAATTTGGAAAATGCGTGCGGTTGTGGTGCTGTGCGGTGCGGTGAAAGTAGAAAAGAATTTGTATCATTTTGTTTGTGCGCGCGAAAAAAACATGGAGGAAACATACTTACATATACACGCAAGGAGCTCGGGAGTCGGGAGCTCATTCCCTCCAGCGAATTGTGTAAAAGTTTAGGAAAAACAAGAAGAGAGAAAGACTTTAAATGGTTTCCTTCCGGTTTCAACGTTGTAAAGGGAAATTACGATTAAATTAATCAGAAGAAAAGAACAACTTCCGGTTAAGTTATGTTCTTATACAATCACAAAATGAAATACAAATACAGACAGCAGAGCAGACAGTACACCACAACCAGGGGACATCATGGAATTAAATAGAAAAAAAAGAAATGTGAAAGCGGTTGTTTCCAGAAGAGTTCCAGTTCCAATCTCTCTCATTCCTCTCCATCATTCGACTGGAGGGAAGGATGATAAGTACTATATACATAGACTGAGCCTTAGCTCTATAGTAATTGGATTGGACGTGGACACGTGCACTGCCTCGAGGCTTTCGGGAAAAATGGCAGAGGGGAACATTTCCAAAGTAAGCTCTTTAAATACCTATACTTATGTATACATGAATATGATCAAAATACGGACGGACGGAGAAATGTGAGACTTGACTTTTCATTTTCATGCGGGATTAAATTCCATTCCACTTGCATTCATTCCAAGAAAATAAGCTTCATCATTCGTTTATTTATTGATAGTTTTAGTTTGGAGCAAGACGAGGTCGCAGTAGCAACGCGGACGGCGTCACAGTCCCAGCTTGAGATCAAAAAGAGGTTTTAATGTAAATTAAATGAATTATGCATTTGGACCCAGCGAGAGCTGGAAGCAATCCAGACTTTTGCTCCGGCTGTATAGAAACAGTCGTGATTAATTAAGAAGCAGGAAAATAAGTAATATTTAATTGCTCTTGAAAAGTTTTCTCAAGTTGTTTAATAAGCTAAAAGCTAACAATGTACATATTTATGTATGTAGCATTTGTTTAGGCGGGGTCACGTAATGGGAAAATGTTGTTCCCACTATATTATAGTAGATAGATCGAAAGCTAATATTCTAGAAAACTTGCCCTCGGCTAAAGGATACGCTTCTTCCGGATCTCTACGATGAGCATGGCATGAACAGTGTGAGCATTAGTCAATAACATGGCATGGTCACATGCCTCCAAATGACATTACATTACGAAATCGATTATCGATTTGAAATTTGAAACGTTGATCGCACACAACGCACCACGCTTACAAAGACCTCTACAAAAAGCCATCAAAGATCATCATCATAGATCATATTGTTCATGCCGAAGCCGAGCCGACATCATTCATATTTTTCCCTCCAGCTATGTATGTATACTAGACACAGAGAGAACACAATCACGTACAAATATTTCCATGCGGAATAATGAAAGTGAAGAGGAAAAAAGAAGATTGATTTTTGCAACATTGTTTGCATTCCTTATTCTTTTCAAAAAATTACATACTCCTCCTCCTCCCACAAAATTTTAAACCCACGTACATACACAGTAGTGCCTCCCAGGGTGAGTGGATGGATAGATGGATGAGGTGGAAAACGCTTCATGCCATGCCACGCCAAAACCATCACTTGTGTGTAGCCAAATGAGAATTTTTTCACCATACCACATCACCGGAAGCATTCTCATCTTTCCATCACATCACAAAAGTCATTTATCAAGTTGCACATCACATCACACCATACCATTCCAGATTCCAAAAGCGGAGGCACATACATAGGAAGGGATGCCTTTTTTCAGCAAATATTTTTCCTCCCGTGAGTTGAACACAGCTCCTTTTTAAAGCTTCCTGTCCGTCCATCACATCACATCACTTTCAAACAAAAAAAGGAGTTTGAATTGGGTTGGCTTTGGCTTGCTCGGCCAGAATGGAAAAAAGGGAACTAACCAAACCACAAGCATTTTTTATTGACTGTCCGTCCGTCCATCCACATCCACCACCAGCTTAGTTGGAGCAGGAAGAAGGGAGTGAGGTGGAAGGAAATTCCACTCTAAATAAAAAAGTGAATTGAATGATGGGAAAAAAAGCCAAGGGAAAATAAGATTAATCAATTTAATCTCGTTCTAAGAAGAAAATGAAAAAAGCTTTAAAGGAACCACTACTACCATACCAGTACCTGCCCAAACCCAAGCCATAGCCATGCATGACGATGGTGATGGTGATGCTTTTTTTCTTATCCTTAAGCCTTTTTTTCTCAGTTAGCTTTTTAGCCTTTTCTCTCTAAAAAGATTTCTCCTTTCCGAATGAAAACATCAAAAGAAAAGGGAGAGAAAAGGCTGTTTACTCAATGTTCACCTTTCAGCCACCAAACCAAGATAAGGCCTATAAAGACGCACGTGTTGTATTACAAAAGGTCAGTGAACAATCTGCATTCGATCAACATCATCATCGAAGTATGTAGGTAGTAGTCCTTCAATCTTATCCAACCGCACAGAAGATGTAAAGTGAGGTAGTGAGGTCATTGAATTGATGGAAGGAAAACAAGTCTCTAACCAATTCCCCTTCAATTCCTTTACTCCCTTCTCCTCTTGTTTCCTCTGTTTACAAAGGAGTACTTTTGGAGGAGTAAGGAGAATAAACCTGATCTAGAAAACGAATCCCTCTTTATCCTGATCCCTTCTTGGTAGCTAGAGGGACTGGGTAGGTGCTAGAGGACTACGACATGAATAGAACGTCAAAATATCTTACTTGACCTCAATTCATTGAGGGGAATTAACTTCGATCTATTTGTGTATTTAAACTTTTACTTGATTCCAAGCCATCTGGGATTTTGGGAAGCTTAAACATGCAACTGGAATTTACATGCCAATAGGTATTAGAGGAGGTTTAGGGGATTATGATACAAAATTAGTCAACAACCTAGACCACACAGGTCGAAGAATTCTTCAGCATTATTATGTTTTTTTCATTCATTTTATGCTGAATTACATCCGCCTCCAATGCGGTTCGAAATTCGAAACAATAAGTGGATGAACAAGCGGAAGGNTTATTATGTTTTTTTCATTCATTTTATGCTGAATTACATCCGCCTCCAATGCGGTTCGAAATTCGAAACAATAAGTGGATGAACAAGCGGAAGGTAATGGAATATTTTGGGGAAATTAATTATTCATACGAAAATCCTTTGGTATCCAAATAAGTAGATTGCAACTTCAATAAAAAATGAATTATAAAACCTAACATGATTTTATCAGCAAATTAATTTATTGCAAAATTTCACCATGCGTAGTGGCAAGTGCGTAAAGAATTTAGAAATTTAAACCAAATTGTGAATGGCATATTATGCATACAGAAATACTAAATTTCATCCATTTGACACAAACCGAGCGAGCGGTTTTCCCTTTTAATTGTTTGTTCCAATATAAGTAAGTATGTTCTTTACTTGGAAGTGGAAGTTATGCGCATTTTCTGCTAATTTCCAAACGAGCCCAACCAAACCAAACGCAAAGCCACAAGAGAGCTCAAAGCTGGAGCATATAAATAAAGGTGCCGTAGAGATTGCATCAGTATTTATGTGTCACAGAATCAAGCTCATACATTGTTATTTTTGTGTGGGAAATGTGTTCACCAAACATGCAGCTTTCAATTTCGAAAGTTTCTGCAATTACAACTTATACTATCGTAATAATTTTAATTCTCGTACAGAACTCCGAGTGCCAGTTCAATCCAAATGGATGCTCTTCCTACTTGCGAAGCACGCATCGTATGGGACCGAACGTGGTGGGGAGATTGGAAATCCCCACGGATGATTTCTACCCGAAGTATAAGCTCAAAATAGGATTCTCCTCTCCGATTCATCACATGACGGTGCACGAACTGAACTACATACATTAATATGTACTTCCAAACATGCAAAATATAATATTTTCACGAGTTAATTTAAAAAGTTTCTATTTATTTTACTAGATACGGCAGTCACGTGCAAAGGACATGGGCAACCACCGAGACTTCATCGTGGACCCTATGGAGATGCGAAAGGATGGCAAGTTGAATCTGGATATGTTCATCAGACTCAGTCGGCTCTTCGGAGCTGCCCCAAGGGTTACTAGGATTGTATATAACAATGTCGTTCTATGCGGAGGTACTATAAAGTATTCATGCACACATGGAAGAGGAAATTATTCATGGAACTTCTGAATATTTTTTTCAAACTTTTTGATTGCAATTGTATTCAATTTGCAGAAGCACTAGACGTATCAGAGATCGAAGATGCCTTCCAGCTGGAGACGGGGACGACTTTGGCTTTACCCCCAACACCACCACCAGCAGCTTCAAACTCATCGACAACTCCTATTTCGAGTTTGTGGAAAACCAAGTATTTCGGGGAAGATGAGGAAATATTTCATGACGCAGGAGAAAAATGACAATTAAAGTTTAAATGTCCTGTAGTTAACAAGGTAGTATAGTACTCCATTTTTACAAAAGGAAATTGATGTCTTTTCATGCTTTCCCAGTGTATTCAAGAAGCCAAGCAGAAACTACATGTACGACTCTGTACCATAAAGATGTATTGATTTGATTTCAAACTATAAAAAACCTCTGCACATTTGACTCTGCACCGTCATTACCGTTACAGTCATTAAACTTAACGACCACTTTATTTTTTTCCATTTCACTTTTCTCCTTCCTTCTCTAAACTCAAAACACATTAGACAAGTATTATATTTATAACAATGCAATAACAAAAAACTCAAAAAAATGTTATATCGAATGATATCACGATCATGATCATCAATATCATTATCTGACGTGTCTCTGTCTACAGACGTATGTACAATGTGCTCCCGAAAATCCATTCAAAGTCCACATCCGCCAAAGCTATACAGCTACATACACAACACCATACCGCCAGCCAAAGCCAAGTCATCGCGTATTTATACAGAAGTATGTACAATGTGCTCCCGAAAATCCATTCAAAGTCCACATCCGCCAAAGCTATACAGCTACATACACAACACCATACCGCCAGCCAAAGCCAAGTCATCGCGTACTTATTTTTTGTTGTTTGCTCCTTCTTCCAAGAAAGTTCATGATTCATGAGCTTCATAATGCACCAAAGCAGCAGAATAGAATAGAGAGGTCCTATGGCTCTGCTGTCACCGTCACCATTGCATTACCTTCTCCTAAAGAATCTCTCTGGATTCCTCATGAAAAACGACTTTACTACAATTTTTACGATCTAGTCAGAGTCAGAGTCACAGCCATGCAGAGCCTTCTTCCCTTCCCTTGTTTTATGATGCAATGAACTTGATTTTGGTATCTACTGAACTAAGCAGGGAGACACAGCTAGAAGCGAGCACACACCGTTTCCTTTTCTTCTCATGACATGAAATTAGATCAATCAATACTTCCATTTTTTTGTTTACTCCGTAATACGATATTATCCAATCCAATCCAATCCACTATATAACATTTTTCTCTAGTTTTTTACGGCGGCTGTAAATCCTTTCTAGGAAAAATAAATATGAAGGGCTTATCAAGTCGTAAAAAGACTGAGCCGAGCTGAGTTTTTATCAAAGATGGGAAATAGAGCAGAAGCAGAACTTTGAACTGATTTATGTATGTAATGGAATTTTTTTAATACGGTGAGATCAATTTTAAGAAAGACGGGAAGGGAAGGCGTGAAACGTTAATTTGAAATTGTAAAGGCTTTTTCTTTCACTTTTTTCACTTTCACCTTTTTTGGCTTGACAGGTAAAAGATGTATTATCTTGGGCTTAGCTTTAGCTTAAAATAAGTGTAAATTGGCCTCTTTTATTAAGCTCGACCTATGAATGAGGAGACGAAAACGAAAACAGGAAGCTTTTGTCTCTGGGTCTAGAGTCTAGACCTAGAGCCTTTTGAATAGACTTGCTTGCTTTTTGATGGGTGAATCGAGATAAGAAGTTATTTAGGGAGATTTCTTTTTTATGATTTTCTCGTCAAAGTCAAAGGGAGACGATGATGATGATTATGCTTTTGGAACTGGGCTTTCATAATTTTCTTCCAGCAGAAGGGACAAGGGCAAAGGAATGAGCTTTTGAAGAAAACGAAGAGCACAAGCTGAGACTGAGACGAGACAGGCAGGATACTTACTTGACGTTTAATCAAAAGTAAGAGTCGACATTCAGATGTTTCCACTTTCATTTGAATAGGAGTACCATGTCAGCTTCGGAGATGTCAAGTCAAGCCAGGGCTTGATGGAATATGGAATAATGGAATGCATAAATAAATGGTTCAAGAATACTCAGATGAAAAGAGAGGAGGAAGTTTGTGTGAAAGATATTGTTTCTAATTAAAGCTTGACTTAATCGAAACTGAGAGAGCTCAGGTATGACTTTGTTTGAAAAGGAAGGCAAAGTACAAGTGAAACATTAGTTCCCGGAAGCGAAGATGTGTATAGGTAGCTATTTAAACAGGAAATAAGCATAAGTAATTATTAATAGTTATGTGTAATTAAGCGCATTTTCAAAGAAACTTTTGGAGAGTGAAAACTTCTAGAAAAATATTTACTTAAAAGCTCACGCGCGTCATGGTTTTTTCTGCGGAAATTAAGGTTATTCTACAGCGATTACTAATCATATCCGAAACGTCCTTGAAGAACGACAACGAGTTGATAAATTATTCCAGCGATCACGCCAAGTAATAATAGGAGGATGAGGACGAGGAGGACTTTAGCAACTGGAGACATTCCAGCCCATCTTTCTGCAGCAGTCTTCTTTGGAGTACCGTCAATCCCAGGTCCTGACTTTGGAGCAGGGTTAGCTTCGAGAATTTGCTCTAGATCTGTGACACTGGAGACACCTGAACCGCGTCGTCCTTTACGGTTACCAGGTCCTGTTGCCCCACCAGGGCCTGTTGTCCCACCAGGTCCTGTTGCCCCACCAGGTCCTTTCGGACCTACACCTGCAGCACCAGGTCCCATTGCGATTGCTCCAGGAGGACCTCCAACCATTCCTGGAGGGACTGGACCTCTAGCACCTCCCATAACCCCAGGGTAGGCCATGCCCGGAGCACCGGGTGGTCCGAATCTTCCTTGTCTGGGACCTCCAAACCCTGGTTGAGCGCCAGGTGGTCCTATCATTCCAGGTTGACCAGGAATAGGAACTCCTCTCCCCGCGCCTCCTGCTCCACCTGCCCCCGCTGAAGGAGGTGGAGCTCCCGTTACACCAGGTCCACCTTTCAGAGTACCAGCTAGAGCTTGTGCACCACTCATTCCTCCCATCCCCGCCGAGCCTCTTCGCTCACCTTGTCCAGGAACTTGTCCTGGAACACCAGTGACTCCATACGCTCCTCCTGCCCCTGCAGTTGCAGGTCTGTCCTTTTGTTTTTTCTCAGCTTCTTCTTTCTCCTTCTTTGCTTGTCTCGCCATTTCCGACAAGTTGACACCATCCGCAGGGTCGAATGACTGGACAGAGTATCGCCTCCCTTTTGTAGGTTGTCCTCCATCTTGAGAAACGCGGCCAGGATATACAATGTAAGCTTGATGCATCTCAGGAAACTGTTCAGGAGCGATAATGAAATGTTTTAGCCACCTGCAATTGAACTTAAATTGTTCGTCATTTAGTGTTACCCTCCACAGTTGTTCAAAGTGGCCGAACGAGGAAGTCATTTTCGGGAAATTATGATTATCATCGAACTCCTTCCCTTCTTTCTCCTCCTTCTCCCCGTCCTCCTCCATTAAATCGCTCGCGAAAAAGTCACCAACCACTTCCGTGAATCTCTGCCGTTTTCTCATTTTCTTCCTTTTGATTTCTACATGGGCATCCTCGTAATTATTGTTATTATTATTCACCTCCTCATCGTCTCCACCCGCCCCTACACGTTCGACAGGACTAGTGTGATCACGAGTGTTATAAAAAACGCGAGGACAATTTCTATATTGCTCATCGGCAGGGGACGCTCCATCCCCATTGGTCCAAAAATCAACTCTATGTCGGGATCCTCGACCTCGATTGTCGGTGGGTGTTCTTCCGCTTTCACTGCCTCCAGTTCTTCTTGGGTCTTGGTCATTTTGCATTTCTGTTTAGTATTTTTTTCTATTCATTCAAGCAAAATAAAGACCGCATCACTCGTAAGGACGCATGGTTTAAAAAACTCATGGACGAAAACTGTGATAGTGAAAATCCATCAGTGTCAAAGCCTTCAAAAAGGTTTTATGAATGGAGTCTTTCTTAGTTTGAAATAATGCTGTCACGTTTCGTTGCTAAGTTTGAAACATGGCATGGTAGGCCTTGAAAGCTAAAAAAAGTTTATCGTAATGACCACGACTTCACTCCAGCCTTATTTCATCTCAGATTTACTCCCTCTCTCCTCTCATCTTCCCGATTTCATCATTTCCTTCTCAAAGCCTCCATCTCAATTTACAATTACTTATTTTTCTCCTCCAAAAAAACTAAATGAACAAGCTAGAGCGCGACTAGACTACAGTTAATCTCACTTCCACCGGAAAGTGCAAATGAGATTGACTAACTCCAACTCGAGCATCGGTCTATCTATTTGGCTGAGATGAAGAAAAACACATCCTAAAGTAAATGACCCAATATGAACTTTCCCCAGCCCTCCCCATTTATATTTTTTTGTAGAGGAAACTTTATTCCTTTAATCATTCCCACTCAAGCTGTATAGTAAACCATGTTTGGCGGAAAAACTTTTTTCCCCACAATGAATTAATCCAGTGAACTAATCCGATTTTTTTTTCTCCAGCTTCTTAAAAGAAGCTCTTTTTATGACCAGTCAACCCACAAAAATGCCATCAGAATCGGAATTAGAAAAGATGTATTTAGTTGAGTAGAGGGAGATGGGCTTTATTTTTTTTGTTAACGGATGTCCATCAGAATTACGTTACATACACAATTCCATTTACTGCTTAAAGCTTGAGCTTCGAAGAAATCATTTGTTTTCTAGAGATTTTTGCCCAGGCAAAAGCAGGACGATAGTGATAAATGCTGCAGTACGGAAAAGTACACAAGAAGAATTCAGCCCGGTCAAGCATATAAAATAAGTCGACCTAATCTTTCCAAATACGTAGATCGATTTTCTCCTCCAAAGTAAAGTAGTCCCTTTTTTCTTTGGCAATCGGCCCAGTTTATGCTCTTTGTTTTTCTAAATAGTCGCGGTCAATTTGTTTGTATTGTGGAGCTCCAGTCCAGTTAGTTCCCTCCGATCCTGTATATATATATATTTACTGATGCGGCTCTTCTTCTGAAAGGAACAGCTGCAACTTGCCCAGACTTTCATACACAGAGTAGGGATTTGGTTTAGTATGGGAATGGGAGTGCAAAACATTTTATTTTCCCTTTTTTCGGTATTTCCCCAATCCTCCAAGGAAAAGAACAAGAGAGGGAAAATGAGTGAAAGGTCCATTTTTTGTAACATTCCATTGCATTCAATTCCGACAGATGGATGGAATTTCGTATTCCCTCTCTCCTTCAAAAAAATATGGACCACGGAGCGGAGACGGAGGAGGATGAAAAGTAAATAGCACGATACATACCTCCATCTCCCTCCCTCCATCACATCAGAAGAAGCAGCAGCAGTTCTTATGGATATAGTAGTGGGTGGTGTATGTACTTGATACAAAAAAATCTTTTTGACTATGACCATGGCTATTTGAGTCATGTGCTCATGTGCTCAATGTCCATGCCGAAATTGTAGTAAAAATGAATAGGTATGTGTTCTACTTTCCTTTTTGTCCTCCATCTCCTCCTTAGAGCGGTAACGAGCCATATAAAATGAAAAGCTTTTCAGAGAAAGCTTTGGGAAAAAAATATGAAAAGCTGATTTCTGTTTTTCATCATGACGTTCGTTCATCATCATCATCATCATCATCTCAGACGTTTTCGAGAGGAATTACGAAAAGATGATGACAATCATGAGGATACTTGATACAATACTGTATCTATCAAAGTGTTCAGGTGATATATACATTTTGCAATAGTGAAAGCTCTCGAAATCCTAAGAACGTGAGCGGGTTTTCATATTAAGTATGAAACTCCTTCCCACATCTCCATCCAATATATTAGGTTTTTGTCATAGTTCGTTCTCCATGAAAAGTGGACGACTGAAATCAGAATCAAGAGCTTTTATTGTCAGAAATATAATTTGGAGCGGAAGGAGGAGAAAATGAAGTTTTATTCCCAGACAAACATACATACATATGCGTGGGTGCAGAATTTCCCATGAAGATGGAAAATAACCTGAAAAATCCCCCCGAGAGTTTATAGTTCTCTTCTGTAAAAGAAATAACAAATTACTTACAGAGGAAAATGTTTGATTTGCTTTTTTTGTTTGCATTTGGGATGAAAGTGGGGGAAAGGTGTGTCTACATGTCTTTCGTCTTTGGTTTGTTATTCCATTTTTTTTGATGATATCTCTTTACTTATACATTTAAAAGGGCTTTCTTTACCTTTGTATAGTTCTTTCATTTCTTTCTTTTTTTCTCATCTCGAATAAAAAAATATTAAGTAAATATGTACACACATCATTATCTCATAACTCAGGAGCTCAAAAGAGATTTACACTTGCTTTTTTCCTTCACACCTTCCCAACTCCCAAGTAACCATTCAGGTATGGGATGAGTAGTAAAGAAGAAACAAGAAATGGAGCGGATATCATTAAACACGTGTCAGCCTCAACTCAAACCAAGCCAAGGCAGTCGAGTATGTAGTTCACTGTGATAGTTATAATAAATGAAATATGATATGACATGAAAATATTTCGCGATAGTAAATTTAAAGAAACATTGAGAGGAGGGATATAAGTATGGCTGTGTAGGTAGTGGCACTATGCACACACTTCATTCCTTCCACGCTCCCGCTTTCTCCATCTCCTCCTTCAGGAATAAGGGATAATATGTATGAATGGTAAATGGTACACGCTTTACCAAAGATGAGAGAAAATTGGGAATGTACCCACTCAAGTGTAACAATGACTCAGATAATAATATAATGGGGTAGAGAATAAACAGAACCAAGCGGAAAGAAAAAAAA
>JAHZNI010000336.1:0-10077 GCA_027744415.1 Seira ritae
CTGTGTGCTATTTACCACAAGAAATCAGGACATCAATCATTTTAAGTCATGGAAATTTTATAACAAATTATAGCCTTTCTCTGCGAACGAGATTATTCATGCCATTTTTAATAGACTGCATCGTCTGCATAATGCATTTGTTCATTACCTACCAAATTTAAGTCCTCGACGAGCATTCCAAATACTCCGAAAATATTTTTTATTAAACGAGGTACCTAATATCCAATCCAATCGGGGTACACATGTTTCATAGCTAAACTAATTACTTTTGAAAATATGCAAGGAAAGCACACACGTTTTTCCACACAATTTCCAGATTTGCACGAAAATAAAAAAATGCTGACTTATTCCCTCCCTATAAGCATCAAACATGAAGAGTAGCTAGTAGATCAGTTCATCATAACTTAAATGAAGCTCTTGTCTTTTTTGTCTTCCAACAAAGCAACTCAATAAAATATCAGCTAAAACTTAAGGACAAAGACATCTTCACTTTATTTCTTTTGACGTCTCAAGAAATCATATAATTTCAAATAATGCCGAGCAAAAGAGCTTAAGAAAAAAAGGAACACAAAACACAATTTTGCGAACAAAGAAATGCTTTCACTGTAGTTGGTGAAAAAAAGGAAGTAGAAAAAACCTTGTCGCCTTCATTTTTCAGTATTTTTTCTCTCCTCTTTTTTAAGAGAGCAACAAAGAAAAAGGGATGAGAATATTATGGATGGTTGTAAATATGGATCTTAATGCGATGACATTTTACATTTACTTTAGCCCTACCCAAGAATAAATAAGACAATATATGAAACGCTCAGAAAAAAATAGTCTTAAAGCTTTGTTAAAGTGACTTCGGTGGTGTTCCTTAAATCAATGCACGCTACATTTAAGAGATTCCCTCGTTTTCTACCTCTGCACATACATACACACACAGACACATATTTTATACCCTCACAAATGAATTGAGGGGAAATTGGGGAGAAAGAAAAAAGGACAGTCACATTTCATTTTTTCCTCCTTCCTCTCCTGTGCAACTTGATATTAAAAAAAGCTCGAAACATCGTCGTCGTAAAGTCTTATATTATTAAATAGAAATATGTGTGCCTCTCCATGAATAAATATTGCTCTTGTGTACGACTTATTGTTAGTCCGGCATATAGTACTAAATTATTTTCCAGATTTTTTTCTCAGATAAACCATGTCACAAAACTACATAGTGGAAGGCGAAGGAATGCATGCATGTTCGCTCGCTCGCTCGCTGGCTCGCCCACTTTTTTTGTCATTTTTTATCCCTGAGCAAATGTAAATGTTAATTGCACTGTCGATAATTAAAGGTCATGAGTAGTTACATATTTTTGTAGCGCTCACTCAAATAATGAGGGACAGATAGCTACATGTGTAGCTCTCTTGTTCACATTAATTTTCCTAACAGCACGAATTATTCTTGTCACTTTGGCATGCTTTTCGTAGGAAAATAAAAGTTCGCAGACACAGAACAGAGTAGAAGAGAAAGGCTTTTTTCTCTATGGAAAAAAATATGATAGACTTACGTGGACAAAAGCATTTAAGAACACCGACTTGGAGATAAACAGCGGGAACCGGGAGGTCGCCAAAATGCACCGAATAGTCTTGGTGAGGATTGGAGAACTGGCCCACAATGAGGATTTTTGTACCACCCTGTGAATAGAGCAATGTCACCTTGTTACTATTTTCTCGAGATAAAAGAATGAATCATTTTAGACTGCCATCATCCGAGATAGACAATCTCTATCATTGGATGATATGCATAGAAAACCCAAGAGTACTGTCTTTTTTCTCTTTTAAGAATACATACATACATACAAATTCTTCTTTCCAGTTCTAGGAAAATGGAAGTGGAAGATGTTTGTAAAAATGACAATTTTTTCCCGAGTAGCCATATTAAAGTTCAATCTTTCTTGGTTGGTAGGTTTAATATTGTAACAGATACAGACAGAATGAGAAAAGAAGACTAACCTCAGAGTATGCCCATTCTGGGTTGATGTCAACTATCGTATTTTTGTCTCCGCCGCCCATCAATCCGCCATCGTGATGTTGATCTAAATCCTCTGACAAATCAGCCAGAATGTCAAAAGCGTCTAAATTAACGAAAACGTCGTCAGCTGACGGTGACATTGGTTCCAAGTCACCAGCCCCCATGTTTGCACTCAGAGTTTGTTGGATATCTTCGTGAGACATTTCCAACGGATCTTGCTGGTAGAAATGCTGCTGAGGATGGTGCATATTTAATTTGGGATGTTGGAGGTTGCTGAGGCTCGTATTTGATTTGAGACGGAGGAGGAGGATGACCATTTACATGAGATTGAACCGGTGCCTTGTGTCCTGGTCCTCCGCCGTGATGAACAATATGTTGTGGAATTTGCGTGGGAGGTGGTGTGTGATGCAACCCTTGAGGAGACGGTTGATGTTGTTGTTGCTGCTGCTGAGGAGGAGGCTGTTGCTGTTGATGGTGGAGCGACTGCTGCTGCTGCTGAGATGGGGCAACCTTAGACGGCAAACTTGTCGCGAAATGCTGCTGCTGCTGTTGTTGAGAATGGTGGATGAAGAGAGTTTGATTGGAGTTTGTGATTGTTGTAGTAGTTGAGCCACTCGATGTTTCAGAAGCATGAATATTAGCATTTTGGATATCCATCAATGAAGTAGCTAATGAGGATGTCACTGTCGTTGCATTCGTACTGTTGGGGTTAGAAAAACATTTTGGATTAAACTTTATGATGATGATGATGAACTTAGGGAAAATCTCATTTCGAAAACTCACCTCATGTTTTGAACTGTCGTCAAAGCCGTATGGCTATTATGACGTGGTACAGCGACTGCCTGAGTCGAGGCTAAACTTGATTGACACGCCACAGTAGCGGCGGCAGCAGCAGGCTTCCCATTTAAAATTATGAGACCACCCGCAGTTTGAAACTGAGAAAGATTTAGAACAAAAGGTCTTTCGGGAGCGTTGCCCCCTGTCCCTGCTGTCAGGTTCACGGTGGCCGCGACACGATTGTGCTGTTGATGCTGCTGCATGCTCTCAGAGGTCACTTCACAGTTCCCACCGACCGGGGATGGAAACGCTCCACCCGGAGCACAGATCCCGTTTGCAACACTAGCTGCCACTGAAGGAGATCCTGATGACGAGAGACTAGGCATTTGCTGTAATGATGAGGATGACGAAGAGGAAGAGGAGAGTCTACCTGTCGGTACTCCGCCACATCCACTCGCACCTGTCGATCCGCCCCCATTTAGAGTGACGTTAACAATCCCTGGATTACAAGGATTTGAATTTGCGTTGTTTGCTGACACACCAGACACGAGAGCGTCTGTTGGAACGGACACGCTTTGCCTTGCCAATCTCTGCTTCTCCATCAACTGAAGCACGATTGCTTCAACTGTTTCAGCAGTCTTTGAATGGAAAATTATTTTGTTTTTTTAGAATTTAAAAAATATCATCTATAAATTCAGTTTTTTAGCATGAAAATGCACCAGTGAACTTGCCCTTAAAACTACAATGCATTTAGAAACGCAAAAGAATCCTTTGTGTCATGATGCCCCTTAGGGAAGATAATATGCATATCAAGGATTTCCTAAATTTCACCCCATGCACTGACATTACCAGCCACCCTTTTTTCATCATCCTCTCCTTTGTTGTGGTGGTGGTACACAATATGCAAATTGCTTAGACAAAAAATTGATCATCATGTGCATGTTTTCTTTCTGTGCACATGAGATAAACGAAAAAGTATTTTGGGAAGTGGAAAATACTTGAATTATGATATTTCCTCTTTCCCATCTAATTTTTTTCATAGTAAACAAATATTATTTTGATCATATTATATAGATATGAAAAAAGTTTCTCTTTTAAGGGAACCCTTTCTTTTCGTTTAAAGAGTGCCGTCAATATAATATACGTACTATTATATCTGTAAAGATGGAGAGAAAGCGATCAGAATCACGTTGAAGACACGTAGGATGACAAATCCTTTTATCTGTTTCAAAAAGCCAAAATGCATACATCTCCGCCTATAAACACATACATAAACATATATACAAAAAAAACTATTGAAGTCGAGAAGGTTTCCCACTGCTAACTTTTCTGTATTTTTTTTCATTCTCTGTTTCTCTTCAGCAATAATTTAAGGATGAGAAAATTCCCTGCTAAAAAGTAAGATATTTCCTCAATTTTTTACACTTCACAGATTCAATTCTTCTCAGCATTCCTCTTTGATCCTTGGGAAAGATGAATGGGATTCCAACCATGGGGAAAGGAGAGTTGGATGGAAATGATGAAAAAAGGGGAAAGGGAGAAAATCGGTTGAGAATAACACACCGTCAGCAGAAAAAAACTACCAGAGCTAACAATACTCAAATAAGATAAAATTTAACATCGCCAGCTTTCTTGTCTTCTTTTGGAGCTATTACGTTCAGCTCTCATCTTTTTTTATTTTGGAAATATACAGAGAGAGCAAAAGTAAGAAGAAGTATGAGTATGAACGCTTTTCTGTCTCCTCGTGTTCATATCTCTCCGAGAGTACATATCATTGCTTTCACCTCAGCTTCAGTCAGTTTCGCTGAGAACATCTCCGTGCATAACATTTACCAATGGGGGAAAACGAGTGGTTTGTTCCATTCCACTTCTGTGTGCTAATAGAATCTGTGAAGGCCTTCTATGAGGAAGGAAGGAACGACTTTGTTCCTTCTTAAGCATACTTTTATGGAGTCAGAAGTACATCAAATATCTCGAGCACCACTATACAAGACACCTGCCCAAAGCCATGTTTTGTTTCGTCGAGAGAAAGAGAGGAAAGAGACTGGTTGTGGCCCACTAGTTATTTTTTTCCTTCTTATTTTTTTCGCTGTACAGATTCGTCGTGCATACATATCGACACAACAAATAAGCCAGACAAGAGAAAGAAATCAGAAGAAAGACGCTCAACCACCTTTTTTTATTCTGAACCATACTTTCCCCTCTAGCTTTCGCTTCACATTAGTCAAGATTCCTTACGCATAAAAGTTGCTTCCTCCGAAATGGGAGCCCACTCTTCTTTTGTATTCGCTTATTTTTCTCTCTCTCTCCTTCGGCTGGCTTTTACTCATTCTTTCAGTATTTTCAGAATTTTTTATCAGTTTGTATGATCGCCGTCCTAAGGTAACTCCATCTTTTAATGCTATTCTCATGTGGCATGTACGACTAACAAATAACTCCGCCATAAAATGCATATTGTGCAGCACTCACTTTCCCCCTCTCCCCACATTCCACATAAATAATACCAAAGTTGTGTGTCTATACATACACACAACTTGTGTTTGTTCTCCTTAAAAACTCTGGTAGACAATTTTTCCTCCATCTTTCATTCTCCCTAGACAAATTGCAAATCGCCTTTCATCCCAATGTCTAAATCCTATATTATTCAATGCACAATTCGATCTACATAATATATTATTCTGTTTGGATTCTCAATCTGTGTACGAGAGAGAAAAAAAACTTGCTTCAAATTTTTGCACATAAACGTTTCCTTTACATAAACGTGTATACATCATGCATCTGCCAAAAATCTGGGAATTTTATCAGTTAGATTTTTTTGCCCAGCTGTAAAATTCTATTTCTAAAAGCTTGTATCAAAGATCAATTTTCGTAGCCAGCAAGCACTGACTTGAAAATCCCGATCCGTCATGCCAAGAAAAAGTCATTTCATATTGTAGCAGTGATATCAAATCTATTTAAGGCTGAAAAATAAACTAACTCTCCCATCTCAAGAAACAATCAGAGCTACTGGCACTCCTTTATAAATATGTATCAATCATAAGCATGACACGACAGTTATGCTATAACGTGTCTGAGTTAAAATTCTACATTTAATCAAATTTAATTAAATCTTGTCTGAAAAAAATGATTGCGTAAAGGTTTACGATAATCAAGAGATAACACTGCTGCCTGATTTCTTCGCAAGCCTTAATTAATACGCAAGCTCCTATCCCTACTAAAAAAATTGTAAGGAACGAAGGCGAAGCATTCCTTGAGAGCTAATAACACTATTACACCCAGAGAGATCATGGAATGATGAGGAAGTGGCTTATTTCCTGTACAAGATTAAACATGATAAAATATCTAGCAGGGCTAGATTGCTTTTTTGTACTTTTTTTAGTGAGAAATACGTTTTTTCTCGAGATTCTGTTGCGTTTGTTTCAGGCATATTTATGAAGGATTTTTTTTGTATTGGTTAAGTTTTTTTGGACGAGTGCAAAAAATGAAGGGAAAAGAGACGAAAATGAAATTAACTTACGGATAGTTCCAACTCGTTATTGAGATCAGGCTCCTCTTCACTGAAAACTGGATCAAACAGAAAAACGAGGATAGTCTTTATTAGAGCCATAAATTTTCACATGAACCCTTCACATTGGCTTTTTAGAGCAGCAGCGGGAATACGAGAGGAGAAATAACCGGAAAGCTAGAGAAAAGCCATGAGGAACAAAAACGTAAAAGCTCGTTCGTTCGTTCCCCCATAGAAAAAAAATAAACTAGAGAAAAGCAATAGAATTTGTGAAAGAAAGGAAAGCATAATCTATCTCAAAAAGCGAAGGCCAAAATAAAGTCATTTTTATACGAGAATTGTTACGCTCACATT
This sequence comes from Seira ritae, assembly GCA_027744415.1. Lineage (NCBI taxonomy): Eukaryota > Metazoa > Arthropoda > Collembola > Entomobryomorpha > Entomobryidae > Seira > Seira ritae. The sequence continues at coordinate 6,642 of JAHZNI010000336.1, forward strand.
ACTAAAGTTATTATAAGCGTCTGTCTACCACTTTACTCCCCGTTTTAGTTTTTCGAAAAGAAAGAAAGTAAGCAGTAGCAGCGAGCTTTAGTTCACTACATTTCTAGCCCGGACTGAAAGAGAAAGCCCTCCTGGCAAAAAGCGTGCTTGAGAGCCAACAGAAAGAAACGACTAATAACCGAGCATGACACACACAAAACACATTTTTACAGATCAATTGTAGAAGACAGAAGGAGCACACACTTTGTCCTTCGTCATGATATTCAAATGATGTGTACCTAAAACATGAATGCATTTCAAATAAGTATGGCGCGCACACAGCAGCGGAAGTCATAATGATGAAATATGTTAAGTGCAAACATAATAATAATGCCTTAATTCAAATTAACGTCTGCGAGCAGACTTGCATTCCATTTTGTTGTGAAAAGAATATCTATATGTATCCCACATTAAAGTCTCTTGTTCCCTCCAGATTTTTGGAGAAAAGAGATCGATCCTCGAGATGACTTTGTGTTAATCCATTATTATGCTTCACCAAAACATGCTTTCTACATGAATCAGATGGTCCGGTCCAAGTCCAGTAGACTTGTAAAATGTGCCATTTTTTTCTTCTTCTTTCAAGTACAATAATGCACTTCATAATTTCATCTCGAGAGCTGTTTGACCTATGCCACTCTCTTATGCTGTGTACCATGCCCTCGTCTCTCAATTTTTATCCGCCGACTACGGACTGAAATAACAGTTGTTCTAGGGCTATTATTTTCTTGGCTATCTTGCCCTTCCACCAACGCATCCTCGAGAAGGAACTGTCTGACCAAGTGTTCAACTTTATAAGTTATTCCGACCGGTTTGGTTTGCCTGGTAGTTTCCATTCTTTTGCTTTCTTATTTCAGAGAGAGCATCATTTTTGGGGGCTCACACAAAAAATATATAAAAAATACAATTACACGAGAGTGAAGCAAGATAACAGTGAAAGCGCCATATTAAGAATTTTTCTGCTTTTCCGTTTCCTCTTCTCCTCTCACAAAAAATACAATAATAAACGATTTAAACACATTTTCTTCCTCTGATTTTTTTGTTCCGCCTATACAGTTGCACTCTTTCCCTTTCTGTGTGGTAGTGATATCATTCTAGTCGCCAAAAAAATAAAGTGAAATGGAGAGAGCCAACTGAGCGCTACATAAGATTTTTGTGGTAGCACATGAATCTTCTTCGTGATTGTAGATCTTATGCGTTCAAACAACTGGATTTTTTAAAACTTCTTAGGGAACTAGCTTCTGCTGAGAATCGCGAGGTTTTTTGAAGCCTTGTGCTTTAAATTGCATATTATTTTTAGCCTGCGTTTTAAGATATTCTCTTTCCAGTTTCACTTTACNTAAATTGTATATTATTTTTAGCCTGCGTTTTAAGATATTCTCTTTCCAGTTTCACTTTACTCGTCCGTTGCGCCAATTGCCTATTTCAGACGAGTGAGAAATTCCACGATCATCTCATCTCCATCATTTTACTATATGTAGCTACCTATTTAGTGAACCAAGAAGAAAAAATTAGGCATATGTACTATGATTGCTACCTCAAAGGACAACTAGACTGAAAATGACTAAAAAACAAAAAAAAATCGGAAGAATGAAAATAAGAAGGAAGCGGTCGAGTTCATCATGGGATTTCGGGATTTTCCCGATTTCCTGCCTTTTCAATTTTCCTCTTTTTTCTTGTAAACCACTACCACTACACTCCCAATCCCAATGTTTACACTCTTCCAGAGCGTTTTCAGAGTTTGCAACAATATCCACATCATTTTGTCTCTTCCTACTTACACTCTCCTTATTTGTTAATGGAGAAAGAGGCAAGTGGATAGGGAGTGCATAGAGGTTTCACTTCTTTCTTACTCGAGAAATCTCTCTCTTTCGTGTCTATGACGTTCGTAAAATTGTATGTTTTTATGAGGGCAAAAAGACAACGTAGAAAAGTCAATACTGCTACTAATACCACTCCTTTTCTCGTTATCTCCAATTTTTAGCTATTTCCGTGTAACAACGAAAGGAGTACATGTGACTCTGACTTTGCTCTTTCTTTTTTCGACCCTCATGTTTTCCTTTTTTCTTGCTTTCTATCAAATCCAATGTACCATCATCAACATCAACTTTACCACCAACATTACTCCCACAACGGAGCCTACACACGTTTGGATTGTTCACTTTCTTGCATTTACTGATTCCTTTACGTTTTCACTGACTTGACTAGTTCGTGCGCTGCTTTTAATTCGCCATACATACATACTACAATATACTTCCATGAGCTTGTACAGTCCCAGATAGGCTGGAAAGGGAACCACTACTACCTATCTAATACGACGATAGTGTGATAGCCAGAGAGAAAAAATACAAAGCACAGGAAAAGAAAAGCATTGGCATAGCCCGTAGGGTCTCCAAAGACGAATGCTAATCCTAAGATCAGAGCTTGTATTGTATTTGTCAGACACGCTGCTAGGAAATCCAGAAGCCACAAAAAACCGACTTTTCTTTTTTTCACTTTACCTCTCCCCGTCCTTTTTCTTCCTTTGCCGTTTTTTCTGAATTCTCTCAAGACGGCGAAAGTGGATACCAATAGGATGAAATAAAATGTATCACATTACAGACTTACGTATGCATCAATGCCTCCAAATAAATGCAAAAAGAATATAATGTTTTTCCTGTTGACCAAAGCGTAAACTACTTTTGGTTTCAAAGCAAACTACTACGATGACTACGTATTTAGGCGTGTATGCAAGCATCTCAATACAACTGAATTGAAGCTAAATGGAGGGAGAGAGAGGAGCTTGGAATAACAAAAGAAAAGCAGTCTTTTTTTGCGGTGTAGCATCACAGAGGAATGCAATAAGAAAAGGGAACTTTGGAGAGTTCATAAAGTTGGCTGGTGAGCCATATATTGGAAAGCACACAAAAAACGCCAACTTAACCACCACACAGCCACTCAAGACTACGTGTGCATAAAACCACGGGGGCAAGTCATAAATTAAAGCTGTAAACTTAAAAACGGCATATCTGAGGACATTTCAAGGATCAGTGAGCCCCTCCACATCGCGAGCCAAAGTGGCTGAGTGCCTGCCTCACAGTAACAAAAATAAAAGATATAAAAAAGGTGGAGGAAGAATAGAGTAGGGACTTGGAGAAAGCCGAAGAATGAATGAATATCTACAAGGTTCCATTCATACACATCCATAGACACACTCACACACGCTCCGTGGTTTTAAAAAGAAATGAAGATATTTCAGAGATATAGATTTTTACTACACTATTTTAACTTTCATATTTCAACTTCATCTCTCTTGATCAAAAACTATAAGGTAAATGGTGTGACTAAAATTATCGATATAAAAAATATACTTTCTTCCAAGAAGTGCAGCAGCAACACTTCATTCGTGGGATGGGGAAAA
>JAHZNI010000337.1:0-11137 GCA_027744415.1 Seira ritae
TAAGCCAAAAGTAATTAAGAAGCTGCTTCTCTGCGTCTGTACGTCAATCTTCATGAATGAAATGATAGGTATCACAGGTTTGTGACCTCTCTGACTACTGCAATTTACCAATTACTATATTCGTATTCACGTTAAGTCAGAATACAAGCCTTTTCGCCTACCTATTCAGCTCAAAGTCCCGTGACCGTAATAGTGGCTCATGATAATTATGACATTCAAGTACATATTATTTCAAATGCATAATAAGCTAGAGTCAGTACAAAGAATGTGAAGTGTTGGGCACGATCAGAGATGTAGGAAGGAGAAGAGTCAGAGAGCTCATGTAAAGAAAAATAAAACCATGCATGTGCCCCACATGCATGTTTTATAAGTAATATTGCACTGCAATTACTTGTAAATGGGTTGGGATTGACTTTCATTATTGCAAGTTAAAATACATTAACAACACCACAAATTGGTGATGCTGATGTGATGTATCTAGCTATTCAGATGATTACAAACACCCATCGCATGGGTCAATGAGTTCAGTAACTGAATCAGTTTGTCAGCCCATTCATGTCAGTTCAGTTCAGATTTGCAAGAGCTAATCGAGCACGCCGAATTCTACCATTCTTGTTTTACTCGTAAAAGCATTTATAACGCATTTTCTTTTCCTAAAATAAAATGCAGTGCTTGTAATTTGTTTTTTTTTAATTTTTTTCCTTAAAAAATATTTAAAAAATGGAAACTAATACTTCCAACTCAGAAACAGATTCTAAAATTTCCAAAAATGAATCCGAGTCAGACCCATTCAACGTAAAGTACTGGAGCAGTCGTTGGACAAATGAGAATATAAGCTGGCACAAAAAGTTTTTCCATCCAGCCCTTCTCAAATACATCAGCCTCGTGACAGAATCGAAACTTAACCTCTGAACCGTTATCAATTAGTGATCCTTCACAGTTTAAAGAAAACTCCAAGAAAACTTGGTTCCTTCCCCTATGTGGGAAGACCATGGACATCACATACCTCCTCAGTCAAGGATTTCGGGTGTTTGCAGTGGAGGCAGTTAAAATGGCAATTGACTGTATCAGTGAAGAACAATAAAGAAAACTTGGTTCCTCCCCCTATGTGGGAAGACCATGGACATCACATACCTCCTCAGTCAAGGATTTCGGGTGTTTGCAGTGGAGGCAGTTAAAATGGCAATTGACTGTATCAGTGAAGAACAATCCATTGCGCATGATTATGACGAAGAGAAGAGAGTTTACAGTGGAGCGGATGGACGTTTGCAAATTTACTTCGGGGATTTCTTCACGTGCCCCATGGAACAGTTTGGACCTGTTGATTTTGTGTTTGATAGAGGATCCTTCATTGCAGTCGAGTATGAATTCAGGGAGAAGTATATCGAGGCGATGCAGAGAGCTCTGAAGAAGCCCGATGGCTCATGTGCGTACTTTTTCTGCAGGGCATGAGTTCCAATATTTACTGGAGACTGCAGAATACGACAAGTCAAAGTTTGGAGGTGAATATAATTAATCCTTGTTGCAGATCCATCACTGAATTTAAAACATAAGCAATCTCGTTGCAATTTGTAGGACCACCGAGAAGCGTCGATAATGCTGACATTGAAAAATATTTCAAGACTTGGACAAATGTTGAACTACTCGAGACTTCAGATCTGCCAGAAGGACACTTTCTAATCGAGAAATGTGGAACTGCGGTATCTCGCTGCTTTCACGTTAATATTGAAAAATATTTCAAGACTTGGACAAATGTTGAACTACTCGAGACTTCAGATCTTCCAGAAGGACACTTTCTAATCGAGAAATGTGGAACTGCGGTATCTCGCTGCTTTCACGTTACCCCACTGAAAAATTAAAAGGGAACAACCCAATGACAGAATTTGTTTTCATATTGAATTTATTGTACGAATATTGATTAAAAACCCTAAAGTGGAATAGCTGTTTTGCACGAAAAAACTCCAAAGTATTTTTCGTTTATCCTCTGAGCTGTCAACATGATATGTATACGTAATCATTGCGTAACACAAACATTGCATTATATAATATTTTCGCACAAAGACTTTTTTTGCAAATCATGATTCATGATCCTTTCTTTCCTTCCTCTGCCTTGTTTACATTTCCCTCCTCTACTCCTCTCCGGGTGTGTTTTCTTCAATTTTCGTGGAGGATCATCTGAACTGAACCAGGACTGGAGAGCCTTACATGATAAAGGTAGCTGCTTGCTAGGATGTTTGAATTGATAAGATGAGCTTTTCTTTTCCTTCAGCCTTCATGTCCACTTCAATTTTCACCTTCTTCTTCTCAGATCCCAATTCGATGAGATTACTACTCACTGTACTGTGCTACTTCTTTCAATTTCAGATAGACACCCGTAATATTTACCAGAATATATGTACATATGTACATTCCTTGCAAAATTATATCCTCCAGTTCCAACATAATGCCAGCCAGTCCAATCCGGGACATGTCGATGATGTCATGTCATGTCTTGTTGTTATGTCTAGCAAAAGCCCAGTGGCAAGTTTTCTATCCGAAAAATAGGGTTACTTCTGCCTCAAAAAGGATGGAAGGCACATGTCATCAAAAATTCTGTTCGAGCTCATGCCCCAACCAGTACATCGCTCATCTCACCTTGATCCATTCTTTCTGTTGCGCTGAGCTCATAATATTGTACCACGTCTTCTTTCTTGTCAACTCGACTTAGCGTTCAATGTCAACTTCAATTTCATTTCAGCTTGGTCTCCTCGTAATCATGCTTACAATCAGTCTAGAACTTAACAGGTCTTACATAAGACTTTGGTCGGTCATCCAATCTACGGTTCCCTGGTCATGCTTTATGTTCATCTTGTTCTTTGCAATTTTACGCGTCCTCCTTTTTATCAACTTTACCGTACCACTCAGCCATGGTACAATGTTCAAATATTGGCTGGGGTGGGCTGATCGAGATGAGGCAATGGCAAAAGGAAGGCGAAACTATGGACGATGGATGAATACAAAAATAAGTATGTGGCATTCGCTTGTGCAAACATTCTCCAATTTAATGCGAACGCGGAGAGAAATTGATTGCCTGCTTGGACCGACCATACCAAACGAGAGGCTTAGAAAACTTTTTTCAGTAGCTCTTCAGTCTTTCAGTCCAAGAAGCGAAATTCGATTCGCAATTTTTTTTATAGATTATCAGAAATTCAGGTCTTGTCCAAGAAGAAGACGTGTTTACGAGAGTCATTAAATTGATTCGAGGTAATTAGAAGAGTGCTTCTTTTCTTGCAATATCCTTCCATATTTCATTTTGAAGGTTATAAGTGGAACTGCAGATGATTCGGAAAAACTCCATCAGAATGCGGTTCTGAACCTTCAATTTCCCTAATAAAATGCACTTAACTTTGATAACTCTGTTCCCCTTCCCCCTCCTCACGAAACCAAAAGTTAACTTAAGGCAAACACAGACATTCAAAAAAAAAGTTCTGCATTATACTTAACATCTCCACTTCATTTCTCACATCTCATCCCACATCCCCCGAGACGTCTCCTAAAGAAGCGAAACGAACCAAGACGAAGTAGAATTCTGAATTCACATAAAGAGCATCTTATCATATTAATAAAAATAGCATCGATCTTTTCAGAAACTTAAAAAATATATATGAAAACTTTCCTTTTTTATCTCCCCAAAAATATTATCTCTTTATATTGCATTCCATAATATTGGTTCCGGTGGGATTCCCTCGTGACTGCGACAAAAAAATGAAAAATCTTGAGAGGAGTAGTAGCACTCAAAGAAAAAATAAGCGACAACGACAAATAAATTTTTTTTCAGGGAGGAGAAAACAACACAACAAGAAGCCACCACTACCACACCAGCACCAGATGCAGCCACCACAAAAAAAAAAGAAATCTGATGGAAAAGAAAAAAGTTTTCTTTGCAGAAATGCAATCTTTTCATATCGATGATGATGACGATGATGATACCAGAAAAAAAGATGAGGACTTTTCTCCCCTTTCTTTTTCCCCTGCTTACATGGTCCTTGTCAAATCCCGTGGCTTACTCGATCCATTACACAAGACAAGTCAAACCGAAATGCTACTATTTCTTTGGCTATTGTATTGCATATTGTATTGTGTTATGTTGGGGAGGGAAAAGTGTACATGATAATAATGCGTGCAATCCATCTTCAGCCTTATTTTTCATTTTGCTTAATCCCGTAGTTCGCTTGTTTATTTAACTTTCTTTAAAAGGACAGAAGAAGAAAGGGTTGAATATATGAAGAATGCAAATGCAGGCAAGAGGAGGAATATTATTCAGATTTTTTGAAGTGGAATCGGAGAGAGGAAAGATGCTACGCTTTTCCAAGCTAATTTTGAATATGGATGATGTGTTTATTCATTTCGAGAAGTTATTTTTCAAAGTGGAAGTTTGCTTGAGTTGCAGCAGTAGTAAATTAAATAGAAATGGGGTGCAGCTTGACATTGACGAAGACATTGAAAATGGAAATAATGGGAAAATGCATTTTGATGTTGGAAGTTGAAAATCAAAATGTGTATGCAGTTTTATGAAGACAAAACTTAACTTAATACAGGAAATACGCCTTGGATGGCAGTGGCAGACTATATAGTGTTTTCATAATATGGTAAAATCTTTGAAGAAAATATTTAGTCAAATAAAATACAAATGAATTTTTTCTTCCGTGAAATGAAATATGAATGATATCTTGTGGTAGGTGCTGCAGTACTTTATGGCTTGTATTTTGGCTTGTAAGAAGGATGAAAATTATTGGAAAATACGAATGATCGCGCAGTTATTATATTTATCATTATCATTATTTTGATAGCAATAAATTGGTAATTTTTGCAGTTCCGAGGAAAAGAGGAACGAACATTTGCGTGAGCCAGCTTAAGGCCCGACTCCATGTTTTCAGCGCATATAATATTGTCAGTAGATGCAAAAGAGCGCCAATCATCGATGCATTGACTAATTCTGCAAGAAGTATACAGTTTGAAGAACAAAGGTGCAAACCAAGTAGTTGTGTAATATACATAAGCCAATGGGATGGATTTTAATTTTAAAATACCAACAAGTCTTTTGACTTTATCTGTTTTGGTCTTCTCAAATCTTCAAACTTTCATTAAAAATATAAATGATCTTTTACAAGAGGTAACACGATTTGGTTATGAGTAAAAATAAAAGTACAAACATTTTTCCATCTTGACAAAATCGACTGCTTATTATCGGCAGAACATCATATCATCAGCATCGTCTTTGTATCCTCATCATTACTACTACCGTTATATTCTCATGATTCATGATCAATGATCATTTCCGCGCAAAAAAAGCTATTTTTCTTGCAATCTCTCCATTATCATCTATTACGTTTCTGCAGTGAACATGAAGAGGAAAAAACTGCCAGACAAACTTTCTCTGCGCTCTTAAATGAGTTTTGAGTGCTGACGATGACTTTTCTCTCTGGTGCAATGTCGTCGTTGTGTCATTGCTGATTGTAGGGACACATGTCTCATTTCATGTTTTCCTTCGACTTGGATCCGTGTATTTTTTGTGAGTTGAGAGAGCTGTAAGTTGTGACGATTTACTTCCGCTTCACAATAGCAGCACACACAAAACACAATGGATCCTCCTCTCTGATCACAAATCACGATCACTCTCGTCTGCTCTTCTTCTGATATCGCAATATCGTCTCCAGTGTTCATGATGATTATAAAAATGACTGTGATGTGATATGTGATGATCATGATCATGATAATGCTCATTTAATATTTTTTTGGGAAGAATGAGCGCTCCTCTGGTAGGTACGGTTGGATACACCGATAACAGCAGAAGAATAAAATGTGATTGCGATTGCGGAAACATACGTAAAGGAGAAAACTGCAAGTGAAAGCTGGAAGAAATAGATACAAACAGTCAGACTAAAAAATGACATTGCTTGGCTTGGCACTGGCTGAGCTGGAACAGTTGCAAAGTCGGAGTTGGAGACAACAAAAGAACAAAGGAAAGTTGATTGAAAATCGGTATCTCATATCGAGAAAGAGGAAATAAACAGGAGATACAAAGAATATGATGAGTTTTTTTTTAGAAAATTCAGAGAAGTATTCCACTGTTTTGTATAGTAAATGATAATTGTGTCATTGTTTAGCAGTAACAGTGTGTCTTTTCGTGCCGTATCTAAAAACAGGGGATTTTCTAAAATGAAAAAAGAAATTGAAGAGTGTCTATTTTGGTGCGTATGGATGAACACGAACACGTTTTATGCAACCTTTCCTAAGCAATTGGAAAGTGACTAAATCTCTTTGAATATTATTGCTGATGTGAGAAGTAGGTGGTTTAAATACATAAATTAAATAATATGTTTTAGTTTTGCCTGCTTGACAGAAAGTTTTGATTAGATTTGGACAAAGTGTTTTAGTTGCAGCTATAAATACCACTTGCGACAATCATTCTTCTTTGCTTTTGTCTATTAGCTTTCTTTATTTAGCATTTTTTAGCATTTTATAATTTAACTAACTATAATAAGAAAATTGAACTTCGGTAAAATATTAGATAACTGCAACAATGCAAAATAGCAGGAAACGCTGAATTAAAACGGAACAATTTTACGTAAAGGTACGGATTAAAACAAGTAAGGAAAGCAGACGTCATAGAATACTGCAGTGTAAATCTGTAGCACATAAATTAAAACAAAAGTATTAATTTTAAGTTAAAAAATAATGTTCCAATCATGAAACTAAAATTTTTAAGTTGTATGTAATTCTTAGGAGCAGGTAATTTTTACGTATGGTATGCTACAAACCCTCCCTCTACTCTCCACCATATTTTATTACATCATATATCATATTATATTACAGCTTGAGTTGAAGTATCAAAAGAATAATGAACTTGAAGGCCCTGAGAAGGAGGGTGTGGGAGGAGGATTTCCAGTACTGCTAGGTGGAAGAGGTGAAGTAAACAAGTTCCCCGTGAAAAACGAACTTCCTCCAAATGAAGCAGGTGCAGATGGAGCTGTACTCGGATCACCAGAATCATTCGCAGAAAACGGGCAGCCAAATAAGCCAGTAGGAGGTGATAGGCAAGTAGTTTGGCTTGGTGGAGCCGTAAATGGGAGGTATGGTGGATTTGGGATGTGTTCTTTTCCTTTATCCGCTGAACCTATTACCAAAAACACTGTTATGTTAAGTAATTACGAATTACAAATAAATCAACTTGATATAAAGCATGAACGCGACTTTACCTGGGGTTTGAGAAGTCATGGCCATCGTCTTGTCTATGAGCGCTTGAGTGGAAGTGGAAGGTTGGACGGGATGTGCTGATTCTGCATTCTCTAAGCTTATTGCTCTCTCTGAAACTTGAAGTGCTTCAGTTGCAGATGATGACGCACCTGATTCGCCTTGAGTAACACCAGTAACTTCCGTTGGATTACGATTGCCGAGTTCTGATTCTGAAGCAGGGACAGGTGGAAGAGGTGCAGTGGCAGCTTGACTTACACGAACCACTTCTTGTGGAGCAACCTCAACTATTCCAATTTGCTGTTGAGGAGCAGCAGCAATTCTCGGCTGCTTTCCGCTATAGATTGACATCGGCGGGTTGGGCGCAACAGCCCCTCTGATTTGGGATCTGAGTTGATCGATAAGCGATGTTTCGGTCATTCGCTTTCGGGGCTTGCTTTGACTCCCACTCGAATCCTGCTTCCTGAATGGCACGAAATGACGTGGCTTGAGTATGCGATCAATTGCTTTAAATGTTGGATTCTGCTGGACGGCTGGGAATGGGATCATTCCACACATTCTCGGTCCTCGCAACAACGGCAGACCCCGAATGTTCGAACTTGAAGGCCCAGAAAATCGAGGGGAAGCTAGCACATTCATTCCAAAACTTCTCGGCTCTCCTAGTCCAAGCTTCAGATACTTTCCATATCCCACTTTACGAACTAAAGCTTGCTTCTCACGTTCTCGGACGGCTGCTTTTAATTGATCCCGATCCCGAAGCTTGGCCTTCAGGTCTTGACGCATCTCAGCAATTTTAATGCATTTCTTAACAAAGGTCTCCCACTCATCTGGATAGCGGAAATTGAGTTCACTCAACTGCTTCTCAAGTGCCTTTAAATTTTCTTCTTGCTGCTCCACCGCAACTCTTAACTTTGCGTTTGACTCCCGCTTGTTCAAAACCTGCGCTATGGAAGGAATCCGACGTAGACCGGCCTACAATTATAGCATGAGACAAATAATAGATCTCAAAGCAAAATTACGATTACGAAAAAAAATGAATCGAAGAAAAGCTTGAATAATTCGAAAGAGTATTTAATGAGGTCTCACCATAAACTCAGCACTTTTCTTCTTAATCAGGTCAATCTGTTCCTCGCGTACCAGTTGTTGCTTCGTCTTTTGGGCTTGCTTCCTAGCATTGTTCTGGTTCAAGTCCTTCATTTCACTGGAGAGTGCATCATATTCCGCAAGAAGCCTATGAAATTCAAAGGTCATTTTTGATTGTATTTGAATCAATCGAACTTTTTTAAAAATAAATCTTATGCACTTTTCAGTACTTACAAAGTTTTATCTTTCCGCATCTTTTCGAACTTCATCTCAGCGGCCTGAGCCTCAATCTCTAGCTTTTCGCAATCTTCTCCCAGTTGTTTGTTCTTCAAGCGAACTTCGTCCAATTCCTTTTTCAGATCTGTGAAACAAAGACAATAAAAGGTTACTGTGGCTCAGGGCTCAAAGAATCAGGCATATCCTTTTAGAAATTCAGGCTTTAAAGTACACTAAACTAATCAAGTACACTAAACATGTAGTTCACTAAACTAACTTGCGATCTCATCTTCAACCTCGGCAATCATGAACTTCTTCTGTCGAGCCTCTCGCTCGAAATCCTCAAAGGCGTGATACATTGGATTGGAGGGGCCACCCGATGAAGGACCTTGAGCTTGCGTTCCTGACGCTGCGGGATAACCAGAATATTGAACATTCTGGCTTTGAGTCTGAGACTGAGAATGGTCGGTCATCCCCTGTCCTTGTGTCTGCGTCAATGGGCCTGGCGTGAAGTCCATATTACTGTTTCTCTGAAGAAACGAATTGAATGATTTCTGTTATGCTAAACTTTAACAAATGTGATAATTGTTGAACTTAAGAATATTAAAGATTCATTGATGATGACAAACAACTAATTTTTATCTATAAAACCAAGATTTTAAGCGGAAGTTATAACACTAAATACTTATAAAACGTTTGGAAAAAAATCTGTCATTTGTAAAAGCATTTTGAGTTTTAAAACACTCTCTGGTTTAATTGAAGTCCAAAAATGTCGAACGCTTCTTGACTGAACGCATAAGGAAAAATGGGGATTGAGAAAACTGCTTCTGATTGCCCAACACTTCTTTCTCGAACTCGGCTCGGACAAGGACAAGCAAACTTTGCGCTATTGGGTCTTGCCTTCACTTGTAACACTTCAGTGAAAAAGTGTTTACTTCCAGCGGCAAGTTTAAATTTTGATTTTTGCTTTTCGATTGTCCCTTTTGCTTTTTAAGTAAAAGAACTGCCCAAGCGTCAAGCCACAAGCCAGGGCTATAGCTCAATCTCTTTGTTCACTCTACAACGGACGGGGCAAAGTGAGATGCGCGGCGAATTGAATTTCTGACTGAAGCGAAGCAATTGTGTGAGCGAACGACGCACGAATTGTACCAATTTTTCATTTCCGTCAAAAACTAACTGCAATTTATTCAAATAACTGTGATATCCGCTCATTCATATCTGATATCCGATATCTGACTTACACAAACTCAATAATTATTTCATTTATTTTGTGACCAATTCAAACACTTCAAAACTACAAAAGTCGTAAAGATGGAGCTGAAAGTGAATCTTCGTCTACAAACCATCCTGGAGCTGATTCACTTCGTCCAGTGCATGGAGCTGGAGACAGCGATCTGGATCTTAATAGGAGTACTAATGACACCCTTGATCATCCTCAGTATTGGAAAATTAGGACTTGCAATCATCTGGCAACTGTTCTGGCTCGGAGTGCATGTCGGAATCCTCATCTCTGTCGTGAGTGGAATCTATTTGTTTTGCGTTGCCTGTGTTGGGACCTGGAAAAAGGCAGTCCCTGCGCTGGGAGGAAATAAAAGTGGAGGACCGAAGTGTACTTTGTTGGATGTCATCCTTTCCGTGATATTTCATTCTGGAGCCTGGCTCCCAGAAATGGTTTGGAATCCACTGATAGACATATATGTGGGCCAGGGGAATTCTGAAGGAAAGGGGGTCTGGGGGAGCATGTTTGGTGAGAAGTTGAAGCGAGAGTCGGAGTTGGAATTACCGGACTTAAAGAAGGAATTTCAGGACATGAAGGAATTTCAGAACAAGAAGAAGATTCTCAATGATGAGCTGGGTTGGGTTAAGATGGAGACTTCCGAGTCCGGCGAAGACTACGACTACGGCACTGCTGCTGGAGACTCAAAGAAGTAAGTTTATAGCAATCCAGAATAGTAAAATAATTTATTATTATTATTTTTTTGTGCAAATGATTTTATTTATTAGTTGGAAAGATTAGTTTTTTAATATGCTAATTTCTTTGTTTTTCAAGGAGAGCAGGTCGTCGATTGAAAGTGATCCACATCAACACCAGTCCCCAAGGGGAGGAGCAGGGATCCTTGAACACAACCGCCGTTTTCATCGAGAAACTGGTCGAAGACAAGTTCAAGCCGAGTGCTAAAGTCAAGGGGAAAGCTGTTCGACGAAACCGGGCTAAATCTTCCGTCGTCTAAGTCGTGACCCTTGTCATCAACAACCTGTGGTGGAGGAGTAGGAGTTGTAACTAGTCAAGCGATGGTGTCCATTATTCTCTACTTATCTATTCCAATTAATCATAGTGCTTTCTACAAAAGAAATAAAATCCATTTTATTCTTTTATGTAACATTAACACTATTAACAGGAATTATTATGTATGTCTAATGTCTTGATTAATCAACTATAAAAAAGTGAATAATATATTGTAATAAAACTAATCAGCTTTTATTTTTTCTCTGCAAAAATCAAAGTCGAGCGGTTGGCTTTATAATAATTACATTTTTCAGAATTCAACATCTCCCATGAATTTCATTCAAAAAGCTATCAATTGTATTGATCGAATCCCTCCTC